>JAVXUP010004525.1:0-30661 GCA_033070095.1 Escallonia herrerae
ATATTTTTTGTTGAATTTGGCCTAACTTATCGGATGTTTCGTTCAATTTCGTTATGTCAAAACTTATGATGCAAACCGAAGTATAACCCTTGGTCAAGTGGGAGAATGTTTGATTTGATCGGCTCAATCCAATTAAGTGGCCTAATGGGTCATACTATTGTTGACTATTTATTTGACTTGGATATTAATTAATTAAATTGGCTAAATAACATTACGGGCCTGTTTAATTTAGCATCCAATACATAAATATTTATAGTGTGTAAAAGGCTTATAGACCATAATCTCTTAACTTTGATGGACGGTTGAGATTTGGCAGGCTTTAAGGTTGATCCCACTACTCTCTCTATATAAATATCTCTTCTTGGAGGCTAAGGTATCATAATGTTTAGCCACTCTTTTTCCTCCTAAAGAAAAAATACAACACTCTATTTCATCATCAAGAATAAACAAGAATAATGAAGATCAATACCAAAGGGAATAGACATTCGCTTCCGCATCTTGGCGTTCTTTCATCATCAGAATAAAACTCTTGGTAATCTATGACTTCCTTCGATTCCAGTGAGTACGTAACCTTATTGTTCTTATGTTCATGCTATTGTAAGATTCTAATGATCTTGATTATGGGGTGCAGATGAATGAAATATACAAACATATTTAACCATCGCTTCCAAACCTGAATGCTGCCTTCATACCGTTTAAGAGCTCTTATCGCTTTATTCTCCATTTGTTCTTCTTCTTCCTCCTCCTCCTCTTTCCTTCCGGTTGTGCTAGTATATAATCTGGGGATCGCCATTTCTTCTACTCCTTAACCACAAAATTATAAAAATCTTCAAAGCATGTAACTTTCGTATAGTTTACTTGTTTTTCCTTTAGAAAACAGGAAAAAAAAAAGCTCTTAATGTTTGAAGTTTATCTCGTGATACGTAATGCTTGTTTAGAATTCTTATTTATCTTCGTTTGATCCGATCTGGCCAAAATTCAGAGTCTCGTGTAGCCACACCTTCATTAAAACAACTGAATTATGTAGTCCCCCTCGAAATTCCTCAGCTCTAAATCAAAAAAAAAAAGGGGGGGGGGGGGAGTAAGAGTGTTATAGTTTTGCAAAGCGCTAGAACATCCTCTTTGCAACCGGGAGCTGTGTCGGTCATGTGTAGTAAAATAGAGAGAGAGAGAGAGAGAGAGAGAGAGAGAGCATTGGAAGAGGGCTGACGTTACCAAATGTTTGTTTTGCTTGGTTCATGATTTTCACGGGCTGGCATTGAGTATATAAAGTTCATGGGGGCGATTTGTAGATTGCCCTCAAAAGAATGGAGGCAAAGTGGAAAAAAGTGCTTCTTTAGAATCATGCTTGAGTATCTTCCACTCAACAAACACATTCGAAGTCTAGCTACCACATAAAACTCCGTAGAGAAAGTAGAAAGAAACAAAAAATAAAATAAAATAAGAGAGATATAACGAAGATAAACAATCATGTATCTAGAAATAACATATGAGATATAGAAGAAATAAATTATGTTATTATTAATTTAATTTTATTAGATACTGTAATTTAATATATGTATACATATTTACACATAACATAATCATTGTAGGAATTATCTATATAAAATTTAAGATCAATAATCAAACTATAGGATAATGTTTTGCTTTTATAAAACTGCGCGATCAACAAAGTGACTATATTGCATGTATGTGATTTTCAATAAGAAATCACATATGTATTAGAGGAAAAAGGTACAGTTCAATAAAATAATTCTTCATTATTATATATGTGAACACTTAAAATCTATAAGATGCAAAAAGACATCCATGTAATTCTACAAAACTAACGATTAACCCGTTTATTTTTACATAGGGCCCTTACGATCAATAAAAGCCTTTTATATTTATGCTTAATTAAATTTTCATGAAAAATAAGACTAATTGATAAATCTTAGATTAGTTATAAGCATTAAAATTTTAATTCTGATTATAATAAAATTGATTACAACTATGAGTGATGATTATTGTGCGAATTCAATAGCAACTGGTTGACTTACGTTTGCCCTATAATATTAGCCTAATACGATGATATTTGTTATCTTTTGCAAGATCAACTCATAGTTATAGATGTAACCCGCCATATTTTGGTGTATTAATGTTATATTATGTTGTGATAAATAAGTGTAATTCATGACAAAACTTAGTTTAACGCATATAATAGATATAGAAACTACAACTTGGATATAAATAATAGTCATAGAAGATACAAACAATAATTTCAATACACCGAAACAAGGACACATTATCTTGATTAATTGAGTTTTCTCACCACTAGCATCTTACAAGAATTAAATAAAAGCATATATATGAAAAGATCGGATATTATGTGGTCATTCTTTTAAATTTTAAAAAAGTGATAATTTATTTGAAAGCGATCAGGTGTATACATAAGTCCTGTTAAATTTCAAAGGCAACCTTATTATTTTTAAAATTTTACTTAATCATTACAATAACATCAAGAACATATGTAACACTTTAAAATCCCTCTAAAGTTATAAAATTAAATTCATATATAATATTTACAATTCAAAATGGGTATGTGATAGTGTTACCATTTTTAATTACAACTACAATAGTATTTTCTATTTAGCATTATATAACACATCGTGACTATTCTACTGCATTTGGTACCAAGTCAATATTCATTTGACATACTATTTGACAACTTGAAACAAAAACTTAAAGAAGGCAAGTATCTAATGGGTGTACTATATCGCTATCTATTCTGTCATTCAACTTACAATATAAAAAAATTACAAGTAGAAACATATGTATATGCAAATATCACAAATATCTCATAATAATTGCATGCATCCTAATAAGAAAAAAACTATTTAATGATTGTAAGTTAGAGTAATGCAGGTGAATTTTTTTTTATATTTTACTTAAGTTAGTCGTTATTAATTTAGGTACTAAGATTATTCTTTAAAACTAAGTAAGATTGTTTTTTATACTGTTAATATCTTTTCTGTCTCACGATATGTGGTACGCATTAATACACTTTTTGAAACTTTACATATACTATATTTCATAAACTGGCCCAAACTTGGCTCGAATTACTGGGCTAGTATGTATATGTATATGTATGTATGTACACACTCACACATTTGCTTGAAATTGGGACACCTAAAATTTCAAAAGCTCTATAATTATGACAAATAGGATTTTAAAGGTTCATAATTACGCCACATCAGATTGAACTTCCACTCCTAGCATCTCCTTCTCAAACAAAACTCTTTCACGAACACTTCAGCCACTAAACTCTATGAAATCCAGAAAAACCAAAACACCTACTTGTTGTGCTCCTTGCGGCCTAGACTTTTACCCAACAAGGAAGCCTCCTTCAATCCGTCAATCTCCAACTCTAGCCCGATGCCGTCGTACACTTCTCCTTAGCCGTCTCGACACCAGGTAATTTGCTCCTTTTTTCAAACCCACAAAAACAACGCTCTCTTGTTCGTTGAGCATCCTAGATTCTATTCAACAGAGAAGGCTTCGTTGCTGTCAATCCTATCTTCCTCCACCGTAACTTTGCCGTCTCTATACCACGTAACCCCGCAACCCCTCTCTTTAAGCAAAAAATACAATTGCATGCAAAATTGATGTTATACTCTATACAGGATAGTTGGAAGTGCATGCATGAATAAATAGCTTTACTGAATGGATTGCTCAAAGCAATCTATACCAGATTTTGGTTTGAAGCAATTTTCCTTGAATTTGTAAATTTTTAATGCCACCTTTGAAAATTGATGGTTGCTTGGTTAGTTAGTGGTTTAAACCAGAGGGTTAGTTGCTTCCATAAACTTACTTTGTGTGTTTCTTGTTGTTTATCCTTATTTTGGAGTATTCATGGAACTTTGTTCAAAAAATTGACTGAGGCTGTCAGTTTTGTTACCTTCAGTTTTTTATTATAGTGTTTGAATAAATACTACTTGGCACGGGCTCCATAATGTTAAGGACTAGTGACTGTGAATCGGGTAAAACCATTCAGGCAGTAAAAAGAACAATTTAAACTTGGTTGATTCGGTTCATGCTGATAGTTGTTTAGTGCAGAATGGTCTCAATTGTGACATGGGTGCGAGGCTTGCCTTTTGAGTTGTTTAGTATGATTAGTTTAGTTGTCCAGATATCTACTAAAACTTGTGACCTATCAGTTGCTTAGAGGAAAATGCGGATTTGGGGGCCTGCTCAGATTTCAATCTAAAGACAGAGATGCTGGAGAGTAAATATCTCCTTCTTAAATTTCATTGAGCTCAACAGAACACCTAACTTAAACGAACTGTTTTTCCTCTTCTTAAGATTGTTCTGGAATTAGCTTCGTGGCTAGGTTAAGGCAACCCCATTAACTATAATTACGCCACATAAGATTTTAAAAGCTCTATAATTATACGAGCATCTGATTTTTGAAACTATTATATTCCTGTTGTAGATGTCTATATTGTCATAAGCAACGATTAATTAGTGATGTTCGATAAACTGATGTTGAAAGCATTGTGTTGCACCTCAATTTTGCGTAAAAAGATTTCTTTGCATGTAGGTCTGACCTCTTTATGCCACTTCAAGAAACAAATGAAAAAAGGATAACTAGGTTACAAAAGAGCACAGTTATTCCGCATAGATCATGATCACAGTTGACATATATATCTCATCAAGTATTTTAGCTAATACACTGAACTTACCCCGTCTTCTGACTCTGAGCATCCTGTTGTGCTGAAGAAGAGAACTTTTGACGCTTGCTAGCCTCTGAAGCTCTATTATCCTCCTTATCCCTCTTCTGACCACCTTGCCGTTGTTTTATCCTTTTCTTATTATAAGACATGGATTGTTCCAGTGCACATGTCAGATCAATGCACTCTACATAGCTCGATAAATGAGCAAAAATCACCCCATCTTTTAACTCGGGCTTCAATCCCCACTGGAACTTTGACATCTGTCTGCCTTAGTAGGTAGCATCCTAGTTGCAAACCTCACTAGATGCAAGAACCGCACCTCAAACTCATCCACCGTCTCCTAATTCGTCTGGGTTTCATTGGCGATTTCTGTCAACATTTGCTCATGGCAGCTCACAAAAGTACCTGTTGTCAAACAGTTCCTTAAACCATTCCCAAGTCATCTCAGTCTTCTGCTGAGGAGTCATACCATTCTCCACCATCTTCCACCACTGATCGGTCTCACCCCTCGACTTATACACTACGAATTCAACCTTTTGTTCCTTGGTGCGTTTTATGGCTCAAAAGACCTTATCCATCTCCGCAATCCAAGCCTCTACCTCCGTAAGGTCCACTGATCCACTAAAAATCAAAGCATTCTATTTCTTAGATTCAATTAGGGTACTTCCTTCCTATGATTTATGGCTGCGGCTGAATAGGGTTTTGCATACCTCGTTGTTGATTAACCAAATACTGGGCCATGAATGCCAGAATCTCCTGATTCAAGGTATTCAGAGCTGTAACCATGTGTTCTGGATTTTGCTCCCGTTGCTCTAGATGGGGTACTTCCCCAACTGGGATCTCTTGATCTCTAGTACGACCCCAGTATGACCTCTCTGGCCCCTGGCTTGGCCTCTAGGACCCCTGGTGCCAGCTCTACGAGTACGTGACATGCTATAACAAATAAACTACTATCAGAGTCTACAAACCCATTTCAAAAGGACGATACAATTTAATGTTAAATGCAGACTCCCCAACTCCACCGCGACTTTGCCATCTCTATACCACGTAACCCCACAACCCCTCTCTTTAAGCAAAAAAAACAACTGCATGCACAATTGATGTTATAGTTTGTACATGAGAGTTGGAAGTGCATGCATGAATAGATTGCTTTACTAAATGGATTGCTCAAAACAATCTATACAAGATTTTGGAATGAAGCAATTTTCCTTGAATTTATAATTTTTTAACGCCATGCTTGAAAATTGATGGTAACTTGGTGAGTTAGTGTTTTACACCAGAGGGTTAGGTGCTTCCATGAACTTACTTTTTGTTTTTTTTGGTTGTTTATCCTTATTTTGGAGCATCCTTGAAACGTTGTTAAAAAATTGACTGAGGCTGTTAGTTCCGTTACCTTCAGTTTTTTATTAGAGTGTTTGGATAAATACTACTTGGCTCGGGCTCTATAATGTTTTACCACAACAGACCAGGCCTAACCCCTTCTACTTTTACTAATTAATTTTCTTCGATCATAACAATATAGCTGAAGTAATTATGCAGTAGCTTGGGAGGTTGTTTTGGAATTCCACATTTTCATTACAGTGAGTCAGTAGATGTTTTGGATGTCACTTTAGAGCTATTGTGCTAAAATAAAAGGAGAATTTACATATGACAATCTATTTTAGTTGAATCAAATTTAAGCAGGAGCACTTTCAAAACCATATATAATTGAGAGCCTCTATTTTCACACCTTATATGTCGTTCCACACCCTTTTTATTGCTATAAAAATACATTAATAACAAAACATATATCATTTAATGACGAATAAGGGTGTCAGAACACATAACACGGAGTGAAAATAGTCATTCCTAATATTTCACATGTACGTCAATTAAATTCCATGTCCAAAAGATACGAACACACACCTTTTTTGACATAGTTATGGATAAGTGAATTAGCAAAAACATTGTCGAAATGTACCTCACCTTTTGTATACAGATACATATAGTGAGGTTTTACAGCTATTAAGAAATTTTATTACATTAAGTTGTTGACGATAAGTAGCATCTTCTGCAAACAATTGCTAAGCCAAGACCTAAATGGAGAGAATTGCTTTGGTTGGGTTACTTTGTCAAGTGCCACAATCATGGGCGACAGTGCTTCACAGTGGTAGTTTAAGTTTTTTGGTGTTGACAATCATTTTCTTGGAGGGAATAAGCTGACGATTGAATGTCGCAATGGCTGATGAGGTGGTAATGCTTGCAGTGGCCGATGGCTATTGCAGATTGGCAATAATAGTAGTAGTAATAGATAATTATCATAGAGGAATAGCAAGTCAAAATACTAGAGAACCAATAAGAGAGGTCAGGATGATGAAGATTTCTTTTCTTTGTTACTTTCACTTCAGAAGAAAAGAGACAAATGCATAAGGTGTAGAAAATGATGGCAACTATGAAGGTACAAATATGACAATGGTGGCGGTTGCAGGAAAATGCCACTGGTAAAGGTGGATATTATAGTGATAAATTAATAGAAAAACAATGTAACCATACCTCAATTTTGTATGTTATTGATTTACGAGAAGGTAAATGTCAGCTTTGGAGTTGGCAAAAGATGTTACTAAATTACTTTAAATTTTGAAAGGAAAGATAGACGAGGGAAAAAGATAGGGACGTGAAGGCTTATTGTGGTTGTCAGATGACTGTGTTAGTGGCTAAACATTGAATTATAGAAAGATAAGACTCAAGGTGGTAATGTTTTTGGGTATGGATTTCTAGAGTTTGAGTTAGTAAACAAATCAATTTCCATAAGTTAAGGGTTGAGGTTGTGACGACTCTAAAGGTTACGGTGGCTGTTGGTTTCGGAAGAGGGCGTGATTAAGTTTATTATGTCTTTTCCCTTACACCACAAGAAAATATGTATTTTGCGACGGAGTTTTAGCGACGGAAGGTATTCCGTCGCTAAACATGTCTTTAAGCGACGGAATATACCGTCGTTCAAACTCCGTTGCAAAATACTATTACCGACGGAAGACACCGTCGGTAAAAGTATTTTGCAACGGAGTTTTAACGGCGGACTTTTAGTGACGGAATTACCGTCGCTAAATATTTTTTATAAAATTAGTAATTTTGAGTTTTTTTTAAAATTATTTAAACGACGGAATAAAACCGTCGCTAAAAATTCTGTCGCAAAAGTCTTTATAATAAGACATTCACCGACGGAGTTTTAGCGACGGTCTTATTCCGTCGCTAAAGATCCTCCATTTAAATCCAGATCTGGTTTCTTTCTCTCTCCCCGTTCTCTCTCTGAAATTCTGCTCCCACCCACCCACCGCCGTTCTCACCTCCGGCGACCCTTCTCTACGGCGACCCAGCTCCGGCGACACTCCCGTCCCCCACCCGACGCCGCGCCACCAAGCCTTGCACTCCGGTCGTGCCACAAAGCCCTCCACTGTCGCCGCGCAAGGAAACCCACCACTGCCGCCGCACCACCAACGCCGGCGCCGTCGTACCCACCTCGAGATTTGTATGTCAATTGCCCTAAATTATCTGAATTTTTTGTTAATTTGTCTTCAATTTAGGTTACATGCCCTAAATTATCTGAATTATTTAGATTTGTATGTCAATTTAGGTTCAATTTTTTGTTAATTTGTCAATTGCCCTAAATTATCTGAATTATTTATGATGTCATTCACTTTGTTGTTCAGACGGATCTTGGCTTATTGAAGAACTTGAACTTGTTATCTCTAATTTTCCTTAATTCTTGACGAGGTAGGGAAGAAAACCATATTCAGTAGTTAGTCTGTAACACCGATATAGATCATGGTGACGCTGAAAGGTCATAGATTATGGGCCATTGCATGACATCAGGATAAGAAAGCCTCTGTATTGTTTATTCAATTCAACCGACCACTAAATTGAAGTAATTGAACCATAATTGAACCCTAAGTAAATCCTAAATTGAATGCCCTAATTGAATCGAACCCTAAATTAAACTAATTGAACCCCTAATTAAATCCTAAATTGATTGCCCCAATCTAACCGAACCTTAATTGAAACCTAAATTGAATGCCTCAAATCAACCAAACCCTAAATTGAATCAATAGAGCCCCCTAATTGAACCCTAAATTGAAGTAATTGAATCCTAAATTGAATGCCCTAATTGAATCGAACCCTAAATTAAACTAATTGAACCCCTAATTAAACCCTAAATTGATTGCCCCAATCTAACCGAACCCTAATTGAACCCTAAATTGAATGCCTCAAATCAACCGAACCCTAAATTGAATCAATAAAACCCCCTAATTGAACCCTAAATTGAAGTAATTGAACCCTAAATTGAATGCCCTAATTGAATCGAACCCTAATTTGAACTAATTGAACCCCTAATCAAACCCTAAATTGATTGCCCCAATCTAACCGAACCCTAATTGAATGCCCTAATCCAACCGAACCCTAAATTGAACTAATTGAACCCTAAATTGAATGCCTCAAATCAACTAAACCCTAAATTGAATCAATAGAACCCCCTAATTGAACCCTAAATTGAAGTAATTGAACCCTAAATTGAATGCCCTAATACAATCGAACCCTAAATTGAAATAATTCAAGCGCATCGGATATGTGAATTTTGAACATTTTTTTCCCATTTGAACATTGATCATTTGTTTGATAATTTTAGGTTGTTAATTGTGCGTTTTAGAATTGTGATTATTGATCGATGATTTTAGGTTATTAGCTGTGCATTTGAAGTAATTGCGATTATTAATTGATGATTTTAGATTGTGAATTGTGCATTGAGCATTTGAGATATTGAGATTATTGACAGAGGATGGGACCCAATTGGATTGAATGTGTGGTTTTTGTTAATTTTTATTGCATTGAGCATTTGAGAATTGAGAATTGAGGTTGTTGACGGAGGATGGGACCCAATTGGATTGAGATACCTGTTAGTTAGCGCAGACACGGACAGCACGTCTGATCGACGGTGTCCGACATTTAAAAAACAAATTAACGTATGCCGATGTGTCTGGAGGTGCGTGTCGGTGGGCATCAGACACGTGTCCGGAGGCTTCGGACACGTGTCCAAAGGCGTCGGACACGTGTCGGTATGTGTCGGACACGTGTTCGGAGGTGTCAGACACGTATCAGACACCATATCGACACCCTATATGAGGTTTCGGAATTGAGGTTGTTGAATGTGCATTAAATTTAGGTTAGTTAGGTTAATGCGACATTTTTTGCATGCACCCCCTGGAATCTAATCGTGGCTCCAGCGCTGGCTATAATTACCCCTAATTAGTCCTGATTAACAATATTTTAGTAAATCAATTAACCCTAATTAGATCCAACGAGCCTAATTAGTTTTAATTAACCCTAAGAACCTGATGAAATTCAAATTAGCTGTAATTACCCGAAATTAGCCCAAATGAACCCAATTATGCGCATATTGATTGTAGTTAGCCTAATTAGTCATAATGTGCACTAACATAACCCAATTACGCCTAATTAGCGCTAGTTAGGACTAATCAACACTACTCGGCACCATCAAAACCCTAATTAGGACTAAATAACCCTAATTAGTCCTAATCAACCCTAATTAGCTATAATTATCCGAAACTAGCCCTCATTAACATTAATTAGCCCTAACATAACCCAATTAAGCCTAATTAGCCCTAATTAGGACTAATCGGCACTACTCGGCACAATTAAACCCTAATTAGGACTACATAACTCTAATTAGCCATAATCAACTGTAACATCCCGAAATTTTCCGAAACGTTAACGCTCAATCGATCGGTACACTAAGATAATACTATCTCAAACGCGACCAAATAATACCATCAATCTGTCAGAGCAACTATTCGTCAATCAAACTAGACTCTCAATCAACTATCATAATTAAAATACCAAGTCTAAGTCTAAGAAAATTTAAACAATAATATTAATTTATCCACGCAGGGGTTCTAACTATTAAAACTAAACTTAAATTTAAATCCCTTAGCTAGCTCGGCTCTAATCCATGCTCAGGAAATCTACGGCTAATGCTACCTGCAGAAAGGAAGTCAAAGGAGAGTGAACTTTTGAGAGCTCAGTAAGGTCGATCAAAGATTTAAAACATAACAAAACGATTCGGACGAGTTTTCATATAAAACTTTTTAAAGAATATTTTCATTTAAATATAACATTTAGACAAAGATGAACAAAACGAATGATTTTACATTGAAGTCCAATAACATCTTTTTGAGAGGTTTTGCTTTCGATGAAATCACTACAATACGATATAAACATAGGGATGAGTATTTAACTCAATCCCTTAAATAATAGTCATTTGAAACACTTCGGATATAATAAAGCATGAATGGATAATAATTCAAAACAGTTCAAGTGTAATAAAATATAGACAGGAAACATTGAACATGAGCAGTACAGAAGCAAAGCCACCCCGGCAGTGCTCGATCACTTTACATATGCATATGTAACACTGACTAGTCCATCTAGGTACTAGTTAAACCCATCCAACAGACCATCCTTATAACGCCAACAATACAGACCATCCTTATGGCTCCCAAGTTACTAACTCATGTCAACATTTAAGAAGGATTAAACAACAATTGAAAATGCTTTTCGATTATCGAATTCAATAAACAGATTAGCATGAAAAGAGATAAGTACAACTCAAAATATATATTTTATGATGGTCAGATCAATAAACATATGAGAATAAAACATGAATTCCAAACGATCGCTATCAGGCTCAAATTAGGGTTTCATGGACAGTTTCAAAACAAACGCTTTTTTATTTCAAACATAGAAATCAACAATCAATGTATTTTGTAAAACTGTTATTACAAACATTTGAAATAGAATAACGAAATGGGGTTCAGAGAGAAATCTTTACCTCGGTCCAAGTTAAGCGATGCTACCAACCTCGATCAGTATTTTCTGAATCAACCTAAATTTATAATTTAATTGTTAGAACAAAATTTATGTCTAATGTGCTAGAAACCCTAATATCGACTACCCACCACGTGCTTACTTCTAATCCCGAAATCACGCGACTCGAAACGTATTCCACACACGATCAACGTAGCTAACCGGAAATCTTGTACGCTACTTAACGCGTAATTATATTCCAAAATTTATAATAAATTTCAATAAAATAATTTTGTAGCTGAAAACATTAATAAGAGTCAAAATAGGAATTTTCTGAAATTTTCAATATTTTCGAATTAAAATAATTTCTTTAAATTCAATAAAAACCCAATAATAGCCATAATTACTTCCAGTGGCAAAACAAGTCCCATAATTTTTATAAGAACTTTAAAAAATATATAAAAATTATAGAAATTGAAATCAGAATTTAAAAGACATAAAAACTATTTCTTTATTTTTCGTTTTGCTAAATTCAATGCGATACTGAAAATGATAACAAATCGATTCCAAAAATCATAAAATTTATACTGAGTCTTTATTATACTATTTAAACACTACTCTAATTTTTCCTAGAACATTTTCAGGGTTTAAAGACTCCAAAAGAATTTTCCAAATCTGAAATTATAGAAAATGTTATAAATTCATACGATCTCAGAAAATTATAAAATTTTGCCAAGAATTCTAATACGGTCTAACGTATTATACTGTAAATTTTCACGTGCTAACGATAAGCGTGCGCTAACATATACACGTGCAAACTTAACGTTAACCATGTTTACACGCTCCGTTCTCTGCTTCTTCATCTCCTCTTATGCACCCACTTGCATGACTCTCTAACACACAGCAGGCCCACGCCTCACACAGCAGACCCACCCTCTCTAACACGCACCCTCATCCAACCATTGTACACACTATTACCTACACATCTTCACTTACAAACACTACACTCACATAGCCCCACACTTACCTATATATAATATACACCATTTTGCATGCCCACTGCTGGGTCTGTCTTCTTTCCTTCTTTCATTTTGTCCAACACATTCACACACTCAGCATTATACAGCTATACAGTTGCAGCCCCTCTCTCTCTAAACCCACATACACACATAACACTCCAACCCACACACTCATGCACTTATATATGCACACATGACACCCACAAAGCACACATAATTCTCACCATTCTTTCACCTCCACACACACTAAACCCACTCACAAAAATACACGCACAGCATTTTCATATGGGCTGTTTTGCAGCCTTGTTTCACTTCACAAAACACCACATACTTGCTGCCTTTTGTTCTCTCATAACACCTAGACCTAAATTACAGCAGATTGGACCCTTACAAAAACTCACATACACAGGCCTCACATCGCTGGGTTAAACACATACACATGCCATATTTCACTACCATTTCACCCACACCATTTTTCAGTCCACCACAATTAGTTATATGTAAGCACTACACACACAAGAATTTCCAGCTCACAGGCTGCCTGTGACAGCCTCTCTTCCCTTTCCCTTGCACCCCTGTCCACGAGCACAGTCACAGCCACCATGGCTGTGACCTTTTCAACCCAACCCATAACTCCATCTTACGGAATTAAGCTTGCGCACACCTTACGGCACCACCGTGCACACAAGCAAACACCCGTATACACATCTACAACCATTTCCTCTCAAAACCGCAGCCCCCCATCACAAAACCACTCACAGCAGTCCCATGCCCCCACTTTAATTCCCCTATACCATTAACTAAACAAGAGAGGGAAAAGGGGTGTAGGAACTTACCGAAAAAGGTCTCGCCGGAAAACCCTTCTTCATCTCCTTCCTTTGTTCTCTCTCTCTCTCTCGAGATCTCTCTCTCTTTCAAAGTATCTTTTCAGAAAAATAGGGATGGGAGCATGCGACTGCTATCTCTTAAAGAAGCTTTATATTAAACCCTAAATTGAAAATTTACCAAAACCCCCATAATCTTTTGTTAGTCATTTCAAATTTACCCGAACCTTTCTGTTATTACAAAAAGGCCCAAAACAATTTCTGACGATAATTTACGTGTTAGTAAAATTTTAACATGTTGTTATATAACCTCGCTTTGCATATCGCCGCTAAAAGTTACAAAATAAAATATCAACGCTAATTTAAAGAAATATTTGTCGCTAAAAATATACGTCAACGTTAATAAAAATATTGATGCTAAAAAATATATTTGCCGCTAAATTTTATTTTAATAATACGTTAAAATATCGGGGTGTTACATCAACCCTAGTCAGCTATAATTATCCGAAACTATCCCTCATTAACATTAATTAGCCCTAACATAACCCAATTAAGCCCAATTAGCCCTAATTAGGACTAATCATCACTACTCGGCACAATTAAACCCTAATTAGGACTAAATAACCCTAATTAGTCCTAATCAACCCTAATCAGCTATAATTAATAATCGTAATTAACCCTAATAACCCAGTTAGCCCTAATTAGCCCTTGTACATCCCATAATTACTCCATGTTGCCCAGAGATGGTTCAATTACTCGTTGTTTACAAACCCTGCCTTCTTTATATTAATTGTTGTTTTGAGAAGTCCATTGGCAACGAGATGGTTCAACTCGTTGCCAACGAGTTCTATTTAATGTGGAATTGGTAACATATGCAACGATCATTCTGTAGTTTTGATATTTCGGAAAGATTCTTGCATATCTTATCAATTTCTGAACACATGCATGCATAGAAACCCTTAGTTCCCGTTCAAAGGTACTCATTACAAAGTAATGCCTTGTAATGAGCCTTTGGATGTCCAGTTTGGACAGTTTGGAAAAGCTAATTGTTTATAAAACAGTATTTTGACTCATGCTTTATGTTCTATGTCGTGGATATTTGGTACACGTTCTCGTGTGTTTCTCTGGGTGCATACAGATCTGGTGTTCTAACATCCGTCAAACCTTCCTGAGCAAGGTTAGATGAATGTTAGAACACCTAATCGATGTGGTGTACTTGGAGAAATGCGGGGAGGTGCTGCCGAATTTTCCACAGACATCGGACTAAGCATGAGTTATTCACTGTTTTATAAACATGTGCTTTTCTGAATGGGATAGGACCACTACCTGTTTCAAGAGTGGAGGGGAAATATGTAGACATGTTGTAACATTCATGCATTGATATTTACATCGGCAATGCCTAATCACTGGTCATTATTGAAGGTGGTATACAGTACGATAATTCAGTCGTCATGTCAGTCGATCGAAGTTGGATGAAAAGGAAGAATGCTGAAGATTTTGAGTGTCGCGTTGACGAATTTCTCGACTTCGCTTATGCGCATCCTGCACATGTTGACCTTGATAAGATAAGGTGTCCGTGCGGTAGATGTGAGTTGTTGCACTGGAGAAAAAGAATTGAAGTAAAATGGCATCTTCGTCGGTACGGTTTTATGGGTGGATACACAAGGTGGACGCAGCACGGGAAACGATAGTATTGTCGTCCAACCTGGCTAGTCAAACTGAAGTTAGGGAGGAGGCACGATATGATTTCCGAGATATGATTATGGATGCTGGGCATGCTAATGTTGACTGGGGTAACGACAGTCCACAACCGCCGAACGAGGGGGCTCATCAGTTTTATGAGTTGTTGAGAGCTGCGGAAGAGCCGCTGTGGGATGGAGCTCCGAAACACACACGGCTGTCTGCGGTTAGTAGGTTATTACAGTTGAAATCAGACCACGGGCTGAGTGAGAAAGGTTTTAACGAGTTTGTTACCTTCATCAAAGAAATACTGCCCGAAAGTGAAAAGCTACCGCCGTCGTACTATGACGCGAAGAAGATGATGAGGAAACTTGGGTTGAGCTATGACCGGATAGATGCGTGCAATAACGATTGTGTATTATTCTGGAAAGAGAATAAGGATTTGTCATTATGTCCAGTATGTGATCATTCGAGGTACAAACCGGACAAAGGGAAGAAGAAAAACATTGCATGGAAGATATTGCGATATTTCCCGGTCACACCACGGCTTCAGAGAATGTACTACTCCTCCAGTACAGCTGAACATATGAGGGCTCACCGTGAGACTCGCAGCAACGATGCCGATGTGCTGACACACCCAGCTGATGGAGAGGCGTGGAAGGAGTTTGACCGCAGGCATCCAGTCTTTGCTCAGGAAGTTCGGAATGTTAGACTTGGTCTGGCAACCGATGGGTTCAACCCTTTCGGTCAGTCTACCACGCCTTACTCCTGTTGGCCTGTTATTATTGTCCCTTACAACCTTCCACCAGGCATGTGCATGAAGAAGCCGTATATGTTCTTGTCGTTGCTTATTCCGGGGCCGAAGAGTCCCGGTAAGGACATAGATGTGTATTTAAGGCCGTTGATTGATGAGTTAAAACAATTATGGAATCATGGAGTCGAAACATATGATGCATCCCTTAAACAAAATTTTCAGATGAGGGCTGCTTTGATGTGGACTATACATGATTTCCCCGCATTGGGAATGACGTGTGGCTGGAGCACACATGGGAAGCTAGCATGCCCTGCTTGTATGGGCGTGAACCCCGGTCATACGTTAAAGCACGGCGGAAAGGCCTCGTGGTTCGGATGTCACCGTAAGCTTTTGCCACCGGGCCATCAGTTTCGTAGGCAGAAGGATAAATTTGACGGGACAATCGAGCGTGAGGTTGTCACACTGGACTACCCATCTGGTGAAGAAGTACTCTCACACCTGGAGGCACTTGATACTGACATACCACACGGTAAGGGTGTGCCGGATCGAAAGATTGCAGGGTTCGGGAAAGAGCACAACTGGAGAAAATTTTGTATCTTCTGGGAGTTAGCCTACTGGAGGACGCTCGTTATCCGAAACAACATGGATGTGATGCATATTGAGAAGAACGTTTTTGATAATGTGTTCAACACAGTGATGAATGTCAAGGGCAAATCGAAAGATCACCTTAAAGCGAGAAGGGATCTACAACAGTTGGGTGTACGCCGTGAATTGCATCCTCGGACAGTCAGTGGGAGGACCATACTTCCGAAAGCACCTTACTGTCTAGACAAGAAACAAGTGGAGAAGGTCTGTCAGTGGGTTAAGAATTTGAAGCTTCCGGATGGGTTTGCGTCCAACATATCTCGTTGTTGCAATGTATCGGAATGCAAGTTCCAAGGGATGAAGAGTCACGACTGCCACGTATTCATGGAGAGATTCATTCCTATTGCCTTCCGGGGACTGTTGCCACGGGTTGTTTGCGAGACTTTGACTGAATTATCTCATTTCTTTCGAGATATATGCTCTTCTACGATCCGGGTGAGTAACATGGAAGTGCTTGAGAAGAACATTGTGGTGACGATTTGCAAGCTGGAGAAAATCTTCCCACCTTCGTTCTTTGATTCAATGGAGCATCTGCCTGTTCACTTGGCATATGAAGCTAAGATGGGTGGACCCGTGCAATATCGGTGGATGTATCCCTTCGAGAGGTAATCCTTAAATTGTTATAGTTGTTCGTTTACACTTAATGCGACATCTGTTATCATTGATATTCCACCTAACTCGATTCGCTAAACTTCTAGGTTCATGTTCCATTTAAAGAAAAAAGTCCGTAATAAGGCTCGGGTTGAAGGCTCAATTGCGGAGGCTTACGTAATGGAAGAACTTGTAAACTTTTGTAGTCAATATTTCGGGCCTAATGTTGGTACGAGGTTAAATCAACTAGGCCGAAATGACCCCGGATCAAGCACAAATTTGGAAGGGCAATTGTCAATATTCAAGCAGCCAGGGAGTCCGTTCGGCCGAACGTATACTCGATGGCTAACGGATGAAGAGTACAGTGCTGCAACAATATATGCCCTTCTAAATTGCGATGAAGTTTCGGCATTCGTTGAGTAAGTTAAAGTCTTAATTCACTTACATTGTTGTACATAATTGAAAGTGTGTGTTAAGTGAGTCAACTATATTGGTTTGCAGTGAGTTCGATGCGGAATCTTTAATCACTGATCCCGCTGGACTTGAATCTCATCGAAAATCACAATTTGTACAGTGGTTCAAAATTCGTGTAAGATTGTTTAACGAAATTATATTATGTGTTATATACAGTTCTGTGGCCAATTAGTATACTGATTTATCCTTAATTTTTACCGTCATCTACAATAGGTTCAGTCAATGGATAGACCAGTGGCCTCATGCTTGAAATTACTAGCCGAAGGCCCTAACAAACAAACATCCTGTTACGGAGGCTATATCATCAACGGGTTTAGGTTTAACGTAAAAGATGATGACCGAACAAAACAAACCCAAAACAGTGGAGTCTTGGTCAACGGCGACTGTTATGCCGAGAATTGCATGGATTTTTACGGAGAGCTAGATGAGATTGTTGAGCTAACATATTTGGGTTCCCAAAACCGCCTGGTAATGTTCAAGTGTACGTGGTTCGATGTCACATGCAGTAGAGGAATCCGTGTTAGCTCTCAAGGGATTGTAGATGTCAATGTCAAGTCAAGACTTGCATCAGACGAGCCCTTTGTGTTTGCTAGTCAAGCTGTACAAGTCTTTTACGCGGAGGACGTCGCCAATCCCAAATCTCATTGGTATACAACTATCAAGTCCAAGAAATTGCCCGTGACATATGACAGTGAGCTAGACTCCTTTCAAGCCGACCAACCACGTGTCTTGTTCCCTGTTGAGGTCAACAACGAGGAGGACGATCTTCCTCTTCCAACAACACTTCTTGTGGGAGAAGAAGTCGTAGATGATGACGCGGAAGATGTTGAAAGTGTTGGAGATGATGTGACCGAGTCTACTGATGAAGAGGATGAATTAGAAGATGAAGAGGACGACGAGTCCCACGAAGAAGAGGGCGACGAGGAAAGTGATGAAGATGATTCGCAAACTGAAAATGATTGACTTGTAATGTTGTAACATCACGGGAAAAATGTAGTAACATTTTAGAACTTGGTGTTTATTGATGTGTTTTTGCACATCCGTTCATATATATATATATATATATAGTACCGATGATGATTTATGCCTAAATTATTGTTTTTCACGTGTTAATGTCTTTGTATATAATCTATATGAAGTCAGATATGGATAGGATACGGGCTATTCGTGGCCGGGCTGGACGCCGAGCTGCTTCCTCCCCGGTTAGTCCCACCTCGTCATTGCCTACTGATGACGAGGCACAGAGTGATCGCGGACAGCCATTGGGGGCCCAGCCCTAGCCGTCGCCGTCAGCCGTCGCCCCAGCCCGACGCAGATTCATCCCACACGCGCGTGCATTCTCCATCTTCCGTGGGTTCTACCTCAGGTATAGTTGATAACGGTGTTTCGTACATTTTCGCTAGCCTTATATTTGAACTGTATTAATGTCTGTGTTTTGTAGGATCTCGACGAGGCCGTGGTCCGACACGCGGGGTACGCATCGACCCCCAGCGTAAACAGAGAGTTACGCTCACGCAGGAGGGCCTGTAAGTACTAAAAATATCACCTCATGCCTTATGTTTAAAATTTTGGGGTGTTAATTTATATTTGAACTGTATTAATTAATTTAATTACTTCTTTGGCAGGATCCTGGAGAATATTGCGAGGACGAAGATCGGCGTTCTTGTGAAGGGCCGATTCTTCGAGCCACGCCTGTACTGGAAGGACTGGGATGCCGCTGCGAGGGAGGCCCTATGGGAGGAGTGGCTGGTACGGTGAAGTATTTTTTTCAGCGTTAGTAAATGTTAAATTACAGTTTGTTTTATGTTGTTAATTTGTGTTATTGAATGCCTTACAGGAGGGGTTCACGTTTGACACGCCTCAGCAGCAGGTACTGGGGCAGCAGGCTTTCTTTGCCTACATCGGCAAGAATTACCGCCGATGGCTCCACGATGCACGGGACCGGGCGAAGAAGGCGCTGCCCGCGGGTGCCCCGATGACGGACATGGCGAGATATCCCCCACATTGGATATCTCACCGTGTATGGGGGGAGATGATAGATCGGTGGGCTGCGGATCCAGGTTGGGACGCCAAGAGTAAGAGCGGGACTGAGAACAGACAGAACAAAGATCCGACGCACACGGGGGGGTCGGTGCCACACGACATCGTCCGACACAAGAACGCGGTCGAGCACCCGGATCTGGAGGACGATGAGGTCGTAGCTCTGACGTATAATCAGACGCACGTGCGGAAGAAGGACAAGGACGAGACGCACCGGGCGGGCGACTATATTTCAGATATTGCCCGGCGGATCGATGTGAGTCAATTTATTTAAGTTAATGTTTTTTCTTTCTATCCTCAATGTCTGTTTCGTTAATTAATGCCCTAACATATCGTTAAACCACTATTTTTGCAGGCCTCGTATGAACAGCTAAGGGGGTCCGAGCAGCAGTCCGGACAGCCATCAGCGTCCACTAGTACGGCTGCGAGTACTGGGGGGTTGAAGCGATGGCTGGATACGCCGGAGGTCGTGAATCGGCCGAAAGGCCGCATACGCGGCCTGCCTAGCACGACTGCTCGTGCCGTGATAGGAGCGTCCTCACCCCCTGCTGCCCCTCCACAGACACCGGCTCCTCGGCCTCAGTTGGACGACGAGGAGATCCAGCGCATTGCTACAGTGGTGTGCCGGATGATCAGGGAGCAGGGCACTGCTGGACAGGCCGCCCCGGCCCCGGATCAGCAGGATCCAGATCCGGGACTCGGGAACCCCTGATGAGCCCCTTCCCGTGCCCGTTCCTAGCTTCCCCCCGTGCCCGCCTTGTACTCTTCTCCCCTCTCCTAACCGGCTATATCCGGTTCCCGGCTTGTACATATATGAATTTTTTTTATTATAAATTTTTTTTATAATTGATTATATATATTTCTTTCTGTATTGATTATTGCGCGTTGTTGTTGAGATTTGAAAATTGTATTACAGGTTTGGGTAATTGAAAAATAAAAAAAAATTTCAAAAAAAAATTGACTTTTGGCGACGGATTAATTCCGTCGCTAAAGTATTCCTACAATCAGTTATTTAGCGACGGAATATTCCGTCGCTAAATAAGTTTTTTAGCGACGGAATATTCCGTCTCAAAAATATAAATCCGTCGCTAAAGAATATAATTCGCGACGGAATATCCGTCGCTAATTAAAATAAATCCGTCGGTAAAAATGACATATTTAGCGACGGATTTAAAAATTCCGTCGCTAAACTATTAGTGACGGGCTTTTATACGAGGGATATTTAGCGACGGTGAATCCGTCGCTAATTCTTTTAGCGACGGATTTTTGGCTTTTAGCGACGGATTACCCTGTCGCTAAAACCCTGTTTTCTTGTAGTGTTAGAAGTAGTTTTAGATGATAGAATAGTATATAACTAAAATAAAGGCTTAAAGGTTCTCTTCGCTTGAAATAGTTATCCTGAATACAATTCTTATATCTTAGACAGTGGGTTGATTTATCTGAAAAACATACGTAACTGAGTAATGTTGACTATTATTTTTAACATGTATCATCTATTAACTCATACATTGACAGTAAATTCAAATTGCATGGTGTCCTGTGTATTTCCACGGGCCATTAGCTAGTATTGCTAAATTTGTAGTCGACACTTCATTATATACAACAATGTACACAATTAAACTCAGCAGGGAACATCAGAGTACTTTCTTCGGTGAAATTTCTCTGATCTTAATGGGAAAAACAAAACTC
The DNA here is from genome assembly GCA_033070095.1 of Escallonia herrerae. Lineage (NCBI taxonomy): Eukaryota > Viridiplantae > Streptophyta > Magnoliopsida > Escalloniales > Escalloniaceae > Escallonia > Escallonia herrerae. Next base: position 21,284 of record JAVXUP010004525.1, read on the forward strand.
TTGTGATCCATAAACTCACACGGAAACCTGTGTCAAATAAGAAGCTGGTTTGAACCAAAGTAGAATTAGTGCAAGAAATTAACGGAATTAAAGGCGTTGAATATACACAGGAAGACATTGAAGAAGATCTCAAAGAATGGAAGAATACTATAGTTGTCTATGTGCTTGGGGCTAAACCTCCTATTCACGTGATGCAAGGGTTCATGATGAGGGAATGGAAATACATGGGGACCTTTACATGCAGCTTGCTGTGACCAGGTATGTTCCTGGTTCGTTTTGATGATGCAAATGCTAAACACCAGATCATGGAGAAAGGACCGTGGTTCTTTGACAATAAACCTGTAGTTGTCAAACCATGGTCCGAACTGATGGATATAGATAAGGAAGGGATCCATGTGGTACCTGTCTGGATCAAATTTTCTCATTTACCACTACAATTTTGGTCCACACAAATGATAAGTAGAATAGCAAGTGCAATTGGCAAACCATTATTAATGGATCAAATGATTGCCAAAAAAGAGAGATTGGGCTTTGCTAGGGCATGTGTGGAAATTGAACTAGGTAATACACTCCACGAGACTATACATATTAAAGGTCCAAGGGGAATACTTGTACAACAAAAGGTTGACTATGAATAGTTACCTGTTCAATGCATAAACTGTAAGAATTATGGTCACCTAGTACAGGAATGTAGCAAGAAGAAGATTAGCCAACAAGTTTGGAGACCAAAAGTTAACTCTCAAACTGAAATAAGAAAAGGATGTGACAGGCCAAGTGATTGAAATTGAATCAGTGGCAACTCATGCAATGGTCAGTCCTAGAAGGTTTCTTATTAATAGAAACCTATCCCTTACAAATAGCTTCTCTATTCTTAAAGATAATGCAGAAGATAGAAAGGATAATTGCACAGAGGAGAAGAATAGTAATGTAGGAAAAGTGATGGAACTAAATGAAAGTGGAAGCAACAGAGCATCCATCAGTCTCAAAATCAGCAGGTGAAGAAAAAGAATGGGAAAAGCAATGCTAAATAGAAATAATGACTAAGCTTGCTAGCTGGAATATCAAAGGTTTGAATGGAGTTGTAAAGCAAAGGGATGTCTAGAAAAGATTGAAAAGTAACTAAATTGAAATAGTAGGACTGTTGGAAACAAGGGTGAGGGAAGAGAATATTCAGAGAATTACAAGTGGAAACAAGAGTGGCAATTTGAATACTGTGTCAATACTAAAGGAGTATCAAGATTATAGGTGGGCTGGAAGTGCAAGGACTTTTCAATGACAGTGATCAATAAGTCTAGCCAACATATAACTTGTTTGGCTACACCTCATTCACACCATGCTTTCTTCATCACCTTTGTTTATGCAAACAATAAGGGAGATAAAAGGAGGGCTCTATGGCAACAATTAGAAATGGATGCTACCGTAATTGGCCAAAGACCCTGATTAGTTGCTGGTGATTTCAATGTAATCAGGTATGCAAATGAGAAATCTGAGGATGCTGGAATTAATAGAAGAAGCATAGATGACTTTAACCAATATGTCTGTATGAAACTCATCTTGAAGATATACCTGCTAGTGGTCTTTTTTATACGTGGAGTAATAATAGAGAATGGGAACTTATCATGTGTAAGCTGGACAGGGTTCTACAGAATGAAGGATGGATGATACAAAATCCCAATATTATGATTGATATCCAAGCTCCAGGAATTTCAAATCATGCCATTATCATGATCACAATCATGGCAGAACAAGAAAAAGGCAAGAGACCATTCAAGTTTATTAACTTTTGGATGAACTACAGTCAATTTACTCAGATTCTGAAGGAAAATTGGGCTAAAAAGGTTGAAGGGGATGCTTGTGCACAGTTAAGAATGAAGATGAAAAGATTGAAGCCTGTATTAAAAGAGTTTAATAAGATGCACTATAACAGTATATCAGCAAGATTGTATGGAAAGTTTGAAGAATTGACAAATGTTCAGAACCAGATTTTGAAAGAACATGACCATAATCTTGTACAAACAGAGAAAACGTTGCATAACGAATATTACGAGCTAGTCCAGGATGAAGAAGCTTTCTATTATCAAAAAGTTAGAAACAAGAATCTTAATCTTGGTGACTACAACACAACATAATTTTACAAGAAAAGGACTGTGCACAGAGCTCATAACATGATATTAGCTATAACAACAGTGAATGGGGATCAGGTAACAGGAAGGAAGGAGGTCCATCAAACTGCAATTAAGCATTTCTCTGACTTTCTTGGAACTCCTGTATTGGCTCAGCTCCACAGCAGAACAAGACTCAATGAAATACTAAACAAACAGGTTTCAATGACTGATCAAGCAATGTTAGCAGCACCTGTTACTGAACAGGAAGTAAAAATAGCTATATTTGAATTCAAGCCTAACAGAGCTCCTAGACCTGATGGATATAGTGCTGAATTTTTTTCCAAAGAATTGGAACATAGTGGGAAAGATGTGACAGCATCTATCTTGGACATGCTCAATAGAAGAAAAGGTATTAAGTTCTTCAATAGTACTGCTTTAACCTTGATCCCAAAAACCACCTTTCCTAACAGTATGAGTGATTTTAGACCAATTGCATGCTGCAGTGTGGTCTATAAGTGTGTGTCAAAAATCTTGAGTGTTAGAATCAAGAAAATCCTGCCAAGCTTGATAAGCTTGAATCAATCTACATTCTTAGCTAACAGGAAAATTGCTGATAATATCCTTTTAATGCAAGAGATAGTGAAGAATTATCATAGAAAAGGGGGGGGGGGGAGGGGGGCACCAAGATGTGTGTTGAAAATTGACTTGAAAAAAGCTTATGATTCTGTGAGTATTCCTCAAGGTCATAATGGAAACAATGAGATTTCCTAGTACATTTGTGGAGTCAGTTATGCAATGTGTCACAACAGCAAATTTTTCAATCAACTTAAATAGAAGTATGGAGGGATATTTTGGTAGTGCCAAAGGTTTGAGACAGGGTTATCCCATCTCTCCCTACCTCTTTCTACTTGTGATGGAAGCATTTTCAGGACTTATGGAGTATTATGCCAATCAATCAGGGTTCTAATATCATCCAAAATGTCAAGAGTTGAAGATAAACCACCTCTGTTTTGCTGATGACCTGTTCTTATTAGCTAAAGCAGATAAAGTTACTTTGAGATTGATCAAGTTAGCATTGGATGAATTCAAATATCTATCTGGCTTATCACCCAATTTAACTAAGAGTTCAATATACATTGCTGGAGTGGATGATAGAGCAAAGGATGTCTTGACTGCTATAGTTAATATTCCTAAAGGGGAGTTCCCAGTAACCTACTTGGAAGTTCCATTGATCTCAAACAAGCTGAAATACAATGATTACTCAGTTTTGGTGGAAAAAATCACTAAAAGAATATGTAGCTAGACCACAAAAGCATTATCTTATGCTGGAAGAGTGCAATTGGCTATTTCTGTGCTATACAGTATGCAACAGTACTGGTGCTCAATATTCATCTTGCCTAAAAGAATAATAAGACAGATTGAACATAAGGTAAGAGCATTCATATGGCATGGTAGAGATGTGAAATGTACTGGGGCTAAGGTATCTTGGAATGAACTATGCCTACCTAAACATAAAGGAGGCCTTGGACTTAAAAGACTAGAAGAATGGAATAAGGCAGCAATGTGCAAGCATATATGGGATTTGGCCCATAAAAAGGATTCCTTATGGGTAAAATGGTGTCACATTTACATTATTAAGGAACAACATTTGTGGACTTTTACTCCCCCTGTGGTCCTTTCATGGACCTGGTGTAAAATGCTAAAGATTAGGAAGCAATGCCATCAGTTTATTCAGTACAAAGTGGGAAATGGGAAAAATACCTGGCTATGGAATGACAAATGGCTGATTCATAAGCCTTTGGTAGACCTATTTGGTCACAGAGTCATATATGATTCAAGGATTGCCAGAAATGCTAAGGTAAATGAGATCATTTAGGACCGAAAATGGAGATTACTGATGAACAGATCAAGAGCACTAATTGAAATCAACAAACTTTTGCAACAAGCACATGTGCCTAATATTGAGAGACCTGATAGAGTATGGTGAAAACCAACACCAAATGGACAGTTTACCATAAACGCAGCTTGGGAGGGATTAAGAACTCATTGCATAAAGGACCCTAAATGGAATCTTATATGGTTCTCAAGGCATATTCCCAGATGCTCAATGATCATATCGCTGCTATGCAAACGAGGTCTCAGAACTAGAGTAAAACTAAAATCATGGAATCTCATTCAAGAGGAACATTGTGTTCTATGCTTAAGGCAGACTAAAACTGAAGACCATCTCTTCATCCAGTGCCCCTATGTGCAAGAATTATGGAAAATGACTCTTGAGAAAATGCAAACACAGATCAATCTCGCAACATGGCTCAAGTATGGAAAGATACTGCGATAATATTTAAGGGGAAAAGCTTCAGAGCCAAGCTAAGTAAACTAATGATGGCTGTAACAATATATGGAGTTTGGCAAGAAAGGAATGCAAGAATCTTTGAAAAGAAGAGTTCAAATGTACAGGGATATGGGGCAGTTATCAGGCAATGGATGAAGTATAGAGTGATGACCTGGAAGAAAGTACCAGCTACAACAAGAAATATATCTCTCTGTAATCTGTGGGAACTGGATGAAGCAATATTAGATAGAGAAACTTAGTAAAAACATGTAATAGATAGAGGAATGTACAAAGATAAAGACAGATTAATTTTGTGTACCAATAGTTGAGATTGTAATGTTTGCCCTTAATGGAATAAAAAAGGACATTTGATAAAAAAAAAAGAATTACTGCAAGAAAGCTCCTTAAAGAGAAGTAAAATGCAACTATATATATAACTCAAATACAATAAGGTCACAATCCCAATTTATAAAGCCAGTCTACACTACTTGCCTAATGAATGAATATTTAAAAGAATTGTCGGAGTTACTTTCGTTCCTAGTTTATTTCCATTCCCTAGAGCCCAAGCATCTTGATCAGCCCACATAATTTGCAATATAAGACTCCACTACGTAATTTAAGGAATCTCCTTAATTTACACAAAGTCTTATCAATCATATATTTTATCAATGCTTAATTTGCTCATTGCATTTATTGCTAGGAAAACTATAATACATTGATGTTCAAGCCTCCTATGTACTCTTTATACACAGAGAAATATACAAACACTTTTTCTTTTTGTTTTAGCATCAAGAGCCCTTTTTTGGGATCTTTTTTTCCTCCCCACCCTTCTTCCCCACTGCACTAACGCCCTGTCACATACCATAGAATGTCTGCCACTGCGCGACATATCCCTATTACTCTTCTGCCCATCTTCTGCTTCATTTTAGGTCCTATAACCACCAGAGAAAAGTTCAAATTAAAAATCAAGTTAATCATGCTATCGCACGCACCCCAAGCGCCCTGTAGACAGTGTGCCCATGCGCCCGCACACGCCGAATTGTCAACACACATGATGATGCGCCCACTCGCCTCACCTGCAGCATGGTCCACGGGCCCACGCGCTGATCTACTGCCATAGGGCTACAACAATGGTAGTATCATGGTGCCATCGTTGGGGCTACGGCAGTGGCAGTATCATGGCTCCCTTTCTCACTAATGCCTATTTTGAGGACAAAGAGGTTAATTGGATTGCAAAAAAATTCTAAAATTATTGGTTTGTTCTCCAACTGCTCTCTGCCGAAAATCAACCAACTCTTTGGACCGTTTGACACTGCAAAGGAAGTTTGGGACCATTTGGCTACCGTCAACATTGTGTATGATATGGCCTCTCAATATCAGATTGATTAGGATCTCTATCATCTTTCATAAGTTCCTGGTCAATTCATTTAGGACCATAATAGCTAGTTAGCAATCATTCCCAATAAGCAGACACATTGCTCTTAGTCTACAGGTTGGTTAGTGCATTATTCTCATGGTGGTGACAGTAAGCAACTTCGCTAATTTTTGTTGGGTCTCTTTGATGAGTATAAAGACCGGTGCTCCTCTCTTTTGGAAAGGAACTCGGCCCCAACTCTTGCTGCTGCTCTTGATGAAATCAAATATGAGAAGGTCAAAAAGAAGACTGCTGAGATCCTCGCTCTTTGTTCTTCTAATTAGAATGTTCTTGCCACTCTGGCTACTCTTGCAACTTCTTCTCGGCTTCCTCTAATAAGAAGTGGTGTGACTTTCACAAGCGGGGATATCACTCGACTAAAAATTGCAAGTGGATTTTGAAAAGCAATTCCAGGCTACACGCCACCTAGATCACTATCTCAATTCCAGCTACTACTGTCACCAAAACTACTGTCTCTATTGTGCATTCTTCTTCTATCTCTACTATGGAGCTTACTGCAGAACTAGCGGTTGTCTCTCATTATCGCCTTTCCCAAATGGGTAACTCTAATAATATTTCTCCTTCATCATTACCTAGCTATTCTACCTGTTCTCTAGCCTCAGGTATTTGTTATTTGATTCTGCTTGTTGCAATCATATTAGAGTCAACTACACTAGTTAAGGATTGATAAAATACAAGATTGATAAGACAGTGAGTAAATTAAGGGAATTCCTTAATTTACGTAGAGTAAAGTTGACTCTAATAGGGAACATGAAGAACCAACTCAACAAGCTTGAATCACAGATTTTACTTTGGTCGAGGGAATTGCTTGCATGAATCTTTCTCCTCCATTTATAAAATAACAGTTGGTAGGAAGGGAAATGTAACGTCCCAAACCCGAAGGTTCATATGCATCCTTAACCAAAACCCAAACTTGTCGATAACATAACTATCACGAAGGTAGATCAGAGCATCTGAAATACCGCAAACATAATTATTTGAATGTCAAAATCTTAACTCCAAAAAAATAATCCAAATTTTATTACAATCTCTCAGACTAATTATTTGAATCCAAAGGAAAATAAATCAACAAATCTGTAACACCCCGATATTTTTTTTAAAATATTAGCGGTGAAAATATTTTGTACTTGGCTCTGATATTTTTATTTAGCTACGAATTGGTTTTTGGTTGACACCGATATTTCCATTTAACAATTTTTAGCGACAAATAAATATGTAGAGTTTTCTTTTCTTTTCCAATTAGGGTTTCTTTTAACACGTGTGTGTGTGTATATGTATATATATATATATATATATATATAGAGAGAGAGAGAGAGAAAGAGAGCATGGTCTGGGGAGCCCCTCTTTCAGCCGCCAGACCTATTTCGAGAGAAAGATAGTGAGATTCTGAGAGAGAGACAAGGAAGAGATCAAGGAGTTTCCGATGATCGGGATTTTTGTTTTTCCGGTGAGTCTCCTAAATCTTGTACTCTATTATTTAACGGTTCAAGGGATAGCCATGGGTTAACGTCGGTAGAGAGAGATCGAGCGAGAGAGTGAACAGGATTGGATATATGTGTTTGTGAAATACTGTATGTGTGCGTTTGTATATATGTGTGTACGGTGTAGACATGTATGTGGGTATTGTGTATAGGGTGGATGCAATGAGAGTGTGAAATGGTGTATGCCGTGAAGGGATAAGGGAAAGACCGGGTTGTTGCCATGAAGGGGGTGCAACGACAGCCATGTTGTCGTGAAGGTAGGCAACCATGGTTGTCGTGAAGAAGTATGGGCAGTGTGTGTTGATGAGTTTATGTGTGAGTTATAATGATGGGTGCAGGTGCAAAGGAGAGGCTGTCGTGGGCAACATGTGTGTGGGTTCTATGTGTAGTGTGTGCCGTAAGAGAGGGTGTGTAGTGATTGGGTTGCTGTGAAGGTAACAGGTGTGGATTATGAGAGAAATGTAGGCAGTAGTGAGGCAGCATGTATGTGTTTGAGCAAATGTATATGTGTGTTTTATCCTGTGCATTGTGAGAGAAGAGAGAACATCTGTGTTAGTGCTGGTTATCAAACGGGTGTGGCTATGCAGTGTAATGTTTCTTGGATGAGGTGAAGGGGTGAGTGTAAAAGCAAGAGAGAAAAGAAACTTGGGAAAAGAGAGTAAATAAGATGCCGTGAGGCAGTAGTGGGTGTGTGCATATGTTGGGTATTTCATGGTGTATAGGTTAATGGTGGTGTTGTGGGTTGGCAAAAAATGGTGGGATGTGTACTGGTAATGGGTGTATATGTGAGTGTAAATATGTGGGTTCATGTGAGTGTATGAGAGAAGGAGAGAGAGTGAGGACAGCCATAGAGGGGCTACCATGGCTGTGTTTGCACGGCTGCTATAGCTGTGTTAGGGACTGTGTATGTGTATTTTCTTTCTGGGTGCCTCTCATGGATTTCGGTACATAGGAAGGGGCAGCTCGTTGAAGTGGGTTCATGAAGAACAGATGAGAGAAGGTGGAAAAAATATGGTGTTTGGGAGTGGAAAAAGAAGGTCTGTGCAGCATGGTGGCGTGCGTTTGTGAGTGCGGCGTGCTTGGTGCGGACTGTTGTGATTGCAGCTGGGTGTTTGGGTTCATATTTATGGGTATAATGTGTGTTTGTGTGTGACTGAAATGGTTGTAAAAGGGAGGGAAGAGTATGTGTTTTTAGTGGGTTTGTATATGTGTGTTTGAGTGTGTGCAAGGAAAAGGGAAGGGCTGTTCGTGAGTGTGTGTGTGTGCAGTATGTATAGTGTGGGATATGCAAGTGTGTACTGAGTGCATGTGTGTGCTGGGTGTGTGTGCTGGTGAACTGTGAGCTCATGTGTAAATGTGTGAGTATGTAATGTGTAATGGGTATGGTGGGTGAGTGGAACAAGAAGAAAAGAATAAGAAGGAGGTCTGTCGTGAGTGGACCTGTGTGTGTGAGTTTTTGGTCAGTAGGTAGAAAATAAAAAGGAGGAAGGAGAAGAAGAAGAAGAAGAAAAGTACGGAACGAGTAATTTGCGTTAGCGTTAGGATCGACACGTGCATAGATTAGCGTATGATTATCATTAGTATGTAAAACTTTACATTATAGTATGATAGATTATATTAGAATTTTTGGCAAAATTTCATAATTTTTTGAAATCGTATGAATTTTTAGTATTTTCTATAATTTCAGATTTCGAAAATTCTTTTGAAGTCATTAATTCCTGAAAATGTTTTGGGAAAAAATAGAGTAATGTCTTTATGGTATAAATAAGACACAGTTTCAATTTGGTGATTTTTAGAGTTGATTTGTTATGATTTCTGTATCGCATTGTTTTTAGCAAAAAAAAAAGTTTAAAAATAGTTTTTTATGTCTTTTAAATTCTTGAAACAATGATTCATGAAGAATATAATGATAGACTATTACATTTACGATTACAAAGATGAAGAACTTCTAACTTAACTTTTTAAGTTAAGAGACTTGGTTTTGAAAGGTTATAGTTTGGACAACTAAAAAACTTAACAATAATA
>JAVXUP010004526.1:0-30631 GCA_033070095.1 Escallonia herrerae
AAGTCGCTACCCCATCTACGGCGACCCACATCTCCGGTCACCCACATCTCCGCCGACACCACCGTCCTCCCCTCAACGACGATCTCGATGGCTTCTGGATCGGAGACCACCTACGCCTACGATTATATTGGCAACTTGCACCTGGTAGGCAAACACTTTTTCAAAGTCATGATGCCGGGATTTGAGCATGAACTTGTAGGCTATCCCTCTTCTCTTTCTCTTTCTCTGTATTTTCGTGTGTTAAAAGTTTGATCTTTTGTTTTTCTTAACCAAAACTAACCTATTTTTTGTATTTTGTGTTTGGTAGGACATACCGGAAGCATTTACCAATCAATTTACAACAATTCATGATAGTGCAAGATTATATAGCCGCAAGGGGGCATGGCAGGTTGAAATCAAGCTGAAGCCCGGCCGATCCCAAAAAAAGGAATTCGCAGAGGGTTGGAACGTCTTCGTGCGCCAGCATGGCCTCGAACTCGGGGACTTTGTAGTGTTCGAACACCTTGGGTGGTGGGATTTTCAAGTTGTAATCTTTGAACGGAGCGCTTGTGAAAAGCTTTCGTACCCCATTTGTGAACCATAGTTTATTATAATAAAAATATTTATGTTCTTGTTTATTATGTTTTCAAATTTTTTCTTGGTTAATTGTGCCTTTTTTTGTTGCCTCGATATATTGAGATCGTTGATTATGAATCGTACATTATTTTTTGGAAAAATTGAGATTGTTGATTCCGTCGCTAAAACAAGTCTTCGGGCGTCAGTTTATTAAAATAGCATTAACGTACTATGTCGCTAAAACAAGTCTTCGGGCCAATTTATTTCAATTTATTAAAACTGCATTACGGGCGCCAATTTATTCCAATTTATTACATTACGCCACATTGTATAGCTCTATATATATAGCGGATATAAGGCCCTCCGCTTAGGCCGGGTTCGGGAAGGTCGGGAACTAAATGTCTGGTCCGTGCCAACCATTTTCTGCGGTAAGTATATCCGCGATACTATATAGCGGACAGTTTGGACTAAGTGTAGAAAAAACTAAGTGTTGGAGAGGTGGAAGTAAGTGTAGAAAAAACGGTCCGTGCCAAAACTAAATGTCTGGTCCGTGCCAACCATTTTCTGCGGTAAGTATATCCGCGATACTATATAGCGGACAGTTTGGACTAAGTGTAGAAAAAACTAAGTGTTGGAGAGGTGGAACTAAGTGTAGAAGAAAAAACTAAGTGTAGAAAAAACTAAGTGTTGGAGAGGTGGAACAAAGTGTAGAAGAAAAAACTAAGAAATGGTATTCTGTGGGGCCGTCCGCTACATAGTATAGCGGACGTAGAGAAGACAACCAAAAAAAAACTGCGGGGCCGTCCGCTACATAGTATAGCGGACGTAGAGAAGACAACCAAAAAAATTCTGCGGGGCCGTCCGCTACATAGTATAGCGGACGTAGAGAAGACAACCAAAAAAATTCTGCGGCCGTCCGCTACATAGTATAGCGGACGTAGAGAAAACTACCAAAACAACCAAAAGTCTAGCGTCCGCGATACTATATAGCGGACAGGAACAGACCCGCGATACTATATAGCGGACGGCAAATATATATTGTCCGACAGCATATATATATATATTCAAACCCAAAAGATTCACCCCTATAACTTCTACACTCTTCTTCTCCGTTCTTCCTACTCACAAATATTCCCAGCGGCGTTGGCAAGCAGATCTGCGCAATTTCTTCATAAGAGCAGCTTTAATACCCCCCCTAATAGATCACGTAAGTTCACAAAATCAATCCTTTACATGTTTCTAATCTATAGTTGTGATCAATATTGCGTTTTATGCGTGGTTTTGATTATGCATTGAGCATGTGCTAGCGGTGATGAGGATTTATATATGTATGTATTTGTTCATGTGCTAGCGTTTGTAAAATCCGATTCCATAGTTTCAGTTGCAAAAAATGGAATTTATCCCTGGACCAGAAGATCCATCCGTGTTATACGACCAAGCCAACCATATCAGTACGCTCATATGGGATGGTGGAGTAAGATACATTATTTATCAACTTTCTTATTATTACGAACGTTGTTTTACCGTTCATTTTGCTCAAATTGTATTTATTAATAATTCGTAGGAAAGAGAACTTCTCACCACCGTAGAAGTATCTCGCGAGTTCACGAGATGGACCTTGAACAATTCCCAGAAAAGAATACTGCGTGGAATTGGGTTTGGGATTTTCACGCATGGGCAGATCTTTCAACAGCTTGACCGGGCCTTGATAGGTGCCCTTGTTGAGAGGTGGAGAAGTGAAACGAATACGTTTCACTTCCCGATCGGAGAGATGACGATTACCCTAGAAGATGTAGGGTTCATCTTGGGGTTGCCGGTGACGGGGCGGCCGGTAATTGCTCCTCCGTCAGACGCAACGAATAAGAGAACAGCGCGAGACTTCTTCACTTCGATACCCCAGGATCAATTTAGCACTGGTGGTATAAAGTTGAAGTGGTTGGTAGATACCTACGGGGTTTTGCCGGAAAACTATACGGGCCGTGAGCTTGTGGTGTACACAAAGGCCTTCCTCTTGTGGGTGATGGGAGCAATTTTATTCCCAACGACGTCGAAGAACACGGTCAGCGTGAAATATTTACCGTTGTTGGGTAACCTGTCGGAGGTTGGGGATTATGCCTGGGGTGCAGCGGTTCTTTCGTATCTGTACCGAGCATTGCACAAGGCAACGAGGCCCAACTCCAAAGCCATATGTGCATGTCTCTCGCTATTGCAGGTATATCATATAAATCATGTCTTCGTTATTGTGTTTTATTTTTGTTGAATCGACGATATAAATATAATTTTTTGATGTTCTCAGGTGTGGTCTTACGAACACCTTGCTCCCGGTGCACCAACGCGTAGGGATGGAACCGACAAAGTCTGGCCTCGGTTGTGTGCTTGGGAGTACAGCCGGAGGGCTAGCCACTACAAGAGGAGAGTCGATCCCCATCACAACATTACGTACTATCGAGGGGAGTTCGACCGTCTATCTCCGGGCCAAATGCGTTGGGCACCGTACATACGTTTGGCGCGACGGGTGGGAGAGTCGTTCGTCTTCACGCTCTCCGGGTTGCAGCGCACACCCCTGATCCATTTCGAGCTCGCAGAGTGGCAGCTGCCCGACCGAGCAATGCGCCATTTTGAGTTGGAGCAGGGTTTGCCAGTCGATGCCCCGGATATGAGGGTTAACAGGAACCCACCGGATGTCGGAGTGTTTGGCACCGCCAATGCGTACGAATTGTGCGCGGCCGAAATAGAGCTTTGGACTTCTTGGCAGGACACACTGGCGGCCATCGTCTCGGAGCCAGACCCCGTTATCAGCATCGATCAGTACGATGAGTGGTACTACCGCATCACGCGGAGGAGAGTAGCCCCTGTAAACTTTGAACGTGGGGAGAGGTATGCGCCTAGGGGTCAGATCGATGAGCGTATGGCATACAATCTCGTAAGTTGCCCAACAAGTCTGACTTGAACCAAATTAGTTGAATATAAATGTCTGATTGAAGTTACTTAATTTTTTATCTCTTTGGATGTAGGTTAATGCCTCGCTTGCATTCTTCCAGAAGTTGAGTGAGCGGAGGGATCTGGTGAGCGCAATGGGCGAGGATCTTTGCCAACAGGCTGCGACATTGGCTTTAGGCTGCGGGAATTTTTTGCGCCAAGCATCGGGCCAGTCTTCGGGAGTAAGCCCGGGAATGGGTTATACGGGCGTCAGCCAGGGATACGGTGATCCCTCTGGACAGGCTTCAGGGGTGAGTCAGGGAGTTGTTGGTACCTCTGAAGCGGGGATGGGACAGGCTCAAGCGTCGTGGGGCGATTACAGCGGCCCCTCCTTCAATTTGTTCCCGGAACCCCTCTCTCAAGTCACGCAAGACTTTCCTTTCGGAAACTACGGTTTCTCCGAGGCACTGCCCATTGTCCCGTGGGCGGGACCAGTTGGCGGCCCCGAAGGGGAATATCAGCCGGCCGAAGAAGGAATTGGAGGCCAATATCCCCCGATCGACCCCCGAGGGCAATATCCGAAAGGGCATCCAGCCAGGCCCCTAAAGCCGCATAAATGCGATCTAATCCGAGCCCGTTATTTTAGCGGGGCCCCCCAAGACGGAGCGTCGTATGACGTGGATCACCCCGAGGGCTTGGATTACAATGCCTCTTGGACAGAGATCGCCTCGCTGGCGCCGGGATCTTGGTTAGACAGCGGTGTCATCTCGCACTACGTGCAAATTCTGAGGCGAAGGTGTCGGGAGCATCCAGACATCGGTCTGCGCGTGTTTATCTTGGATGCTTTTTTCCATCAGCTCCTAGTACAAGAGTGGCACGACTGGGGCAATGCAAGGAAGGGGAGAGGCATGGCCCAGTGGAAACCGTCCCCTAACCTACAAGCATATCTTGCTAGGGATAGTCCAGTGAGCGCAAGTGTTGCCGACGTGTTTCTAATCCCCTTTTTAGGGAATGCCCACTGGTACTTGGTTTGCTACGAACCATTACAGAGCACGGTTTCAGTCGTCGACAGTCTCTACGACGATACCGACGTGATGCCTGTGATTGATATGTACCGAGGCATAGGCCAGTTGGATGCCATGGTAAGATCCTGTTTCCTTCTTGTTGTAACTTGCATATTATAAAACTGATTAATCTTATTTTGCTAGCTATGTTTAATGCTTATTATGGTTCTCGCAGAATCTTTTTGCTGCCCTGGTCAATGGTAGGCGTCGGGAGAAGGTATCGCGCAGGCCGGTCCTCATTTTCCGATTGAAGAGGAGTAGGCCCAAGCAACATAATTCCTCGGACTGCGGCGTCTTCCTCTGCATGTACATGGATTACATTTGCCGGTCTGAGAGCCTCAAGAAGACTGTCTGGAGCGAAGAATGCATACAAGACTTTAGGTATAGGATTGCTTGGCAAATTATGAATGGCCGGCCTAGAGCTATTAGGTTTATTGTAAATCCGTGTAAGGAACATCATTCCCGCGAGAGATGATGTTCCCCAATTCACATTGTAACGTTACAACACTTTTTTAACCCAAAAAATTTATTGAATGCGATTGATTTTATTGACCAATATGATTTAACGGTGGGAAACCAAGTGTTGGATATCTGTCTATCTGCAGGGCAAGTGTTCAAAAAATAACAAAGTGTTCGATAATATGTGTATCTGCGGGGCCGTCCGCTACATAGTATAGCGGACGCAGAGAAGTGAACCAAAACAAAAAAAAACTAAGTGTTGTAAGGGGGGTATTCTGCGGGGCCGTCCGCTACATAGTATAGCGGACGCAGAGAAGTGAACCAAAACCAAAAAAAAACTAAGTGTTGTAGGGGGGGTATTCTGCGGGGCCGTCCGCTACATAGTATAGCGGACGCAGAGAAGTGAACCAAAACCAAAAAAAAACTAAGTGTTGTAGGGGGGTATTCTGCGGGGCCGTCCGCTACATAGTATAGCGGACGCAGAGAAGTGAACCAAAACCAAAAAAAAACTAAGTGTTGTAGGGGGGTATTCTGCGGGGCCGTCCGCTACATAGTATAGCGGACGCAGAGAAGTGAACCAAAACCAAAAAAAAACTAAGTGTTGTAGGGGGTATTCGGGGGCCGTACATAGTATAGCGGACGCAGAGAAGTGAACCAAAACAAAAAAAAACTAAGTGTTGTAGGGGGGTATTCTGCGGGGCCGTCCGCTACATAGTATAGCGGACGCAGAGAAGTGAACCAAAACAAAAAAAAAACTAAGTGTTGTAGGGGGGTATTCTGCGGGGCCGTCCGCTACATAGTATAGCGGACGCAGAGAAGTGAACCAAAACAAAAAAAAAACTAAGTGTTGTAGGGGGGGTATTCTGCGGGCCGTCCGCTACATAGTATAGCGGACGCAGAGAAGTGAACCAAAACCAAAAAAAAACTAAGTGTTGTAGGGGGGTATTCTGCGGGGCCGTCCGCTACATAGTATAGCGGACGCAGAGAAGTGAACCAAAACAAAAAAAAAACTAAGTGTTGTAGGGGGGTATTCTGCGGGGCCGTCCGCTACATAGTATAGCGGACGTAGAGAAGTGAACCAAAACAAAAAAAAACTAAGTGTTGTAGGGGGGTATTCTGCGGGGCCGTCCGCTACATAGTATAGCGGACGCAGAGAAGTGAACCAAAACAAAAAAAAACTAAGTGTTGTAGGGGGGTATTCTTTAATACCTTAGGTTTCTAATGTTGTGCTGCGCAGTGTAGCGGACAGTGTAAGAAATCACGTATAAAAAAATGATTGTAAAGGTTATTACAAACGAGTCATTACTAAAATATTATTACAAAATGTCCGACACTTTTGATGGCTCATAAAAGATTATTACAAAATATTCAGTACACTAAAGTTCCACTGCAGCTTGTTCGTCCTCATCCTCGGCATCATCTTCTTCCCCGTCTTGCAAAGGCACTGGACTTATCCCCAGTGCCTTGTAATGGTTCCGCTTGTCGTGGTCTGTCATTTTGTTGCACAATGCACACCTTCTTAGCTTTTTTGGTTGAGTTGCCGTCTCAATAGAGCTTTTCATCCGCGTAGATCTCTTGCGGCCTTTCGTTTGCGATATAATTGGATCCGAAGGCCGGATATCATTGTCGGCTCCCTCCCCCGGCTCGTCATCTTCTGATCCCGTCGTAGGCTCGGTGTCAACCGCATTGCTGACTGAAGCTGCTTCCAATTGGTCGACGATGGGCTCTTGCTGCTGAGCTACCTCGAGGAGATGTTTATATCCGACCATTGTAGCAGCACCCTTTACGGACAAACGGGTGAACATCGTCACCAGATGATTATACCGCAACGTCTCTGATTCTTCAAAGTCAGTATACGGGTGCTCCGGAAAGGAAATGGTACCGTGCAACCTGTTTGCACCTTTCGTCCAACGTGGCAGGACGTATTTATCGGGGATTGTCCTGATATTCTTCTGTGTGAAAAACCGCAGAATGTGTCTACACAGGATGCCATGGAACTCAAACTTCTTACAAACACATGTCACCGAGTCCGTCAATGTGTCGTGGGTCACCGTATAAATTCTGCGCAGCTTCTCAGGGACGAGGTCATTCACGAGCGAATAAACCTTGTACTCACGCGACGACTTTTCTGCCACCTTATATATACTGTATCGGCCCGATTTTTGCAGCTCTACTTGGTATAGCAGGAAGATCTCCTTCGTATAGACTTTGGCACCGTTCAGCTCCAGCGGGGTCTCAAGCAACCTTCTCCTTTGCTTGTACGTGGTTGCAAAGTCTGCAGCCCTTTCTTTCACGAACAACGACGCAACCGCTTTTTGTGCTGATGTGACGAAACTCTTCAAATTGGTAGCTGTACCCACATAACTATCGAACGTGGCATTCATAGATTCACTCCTGCCCGTCGTTTTCATGCCCGCAGAAAAATGACTTCTCGTGTAAACGCCAATCCATTGCTCTTTGAGCCCGTACAAGTGCTGGAGCCACTCGTTGTCTTGCAATGAGTAATCCCGAACAAGCTTTTCCCACCTCTCCTCGAATTCCTCAATCGTTAATGACTTGAGGACGCATTTGTCAAAATCCTGTTTAAAGTCTGGATACTTTGCGTACATGTGATGCAGACGTTCAGGGTATTTGTTGCTTATGTGCCAAGTGCACAAGTTGTGTCGAGTATCTGGGAAGACGGTAGCAATAGCCTTCTTCATTGCCAAATCTTGATCGGTGATGATAACAGTCGGTGCTTTGAAGTTCATTGCTTCCAGCCACACCCTAAACAACCATTCAAAAGAACTCTCGCTCTCGTCCCTTAACAAGGCGAACCCGAACAGGATGGAGTGATAATGATGATTGACGCCCGTGAAAGGAGCGAACGGCATCGAGTACTTGTTGGTACGGTATGTGGTGTCGAAAGTCACGACATCCCCAAAATGCTTATAAGCTAGCCTCGAACGACCGTCGACCCAAAAAATTGTGCTAACTCGATGCTCGTCGTCAAGTTTATAGTCGAAGGTAAACTGCGGGTCCTCCATCTGCATCCGTTTCAATAGGCTCATTGTCGCTTGCGCATCATTGAGGTCATACGCGGCTCGTCTATGGGTTCGGACCGCGTTACGAACGTCTGTCGTGTTAAAGTTTAAATTTTGAATTCCCCCAGCCTGTTCAGCAAGAACATTAATCATGTCGGTAGGTCCTAGCCGCGCATTGCTCATTGTGTGAATTAGGCTCCTCGCGACCTTACCCATCTTCTTGTGTTGATGCATCTGACTCACCTTAGAAGGGGTTACTAACGGGTGATTGTGTGCCAGTTCCAGGCTGGTAATAAGCCAATGATCTTGTTTGGCTTTATAGCTTACGAACATCTTGACCTGGCAATTCGTGCGCGCAAAGCAATCCCGTCTTCTCCGCGCATACCCTATTTCGTCATCATCACTGTCATCGTTGCCTACGCGTGTCTCATTTTGCACTGGGTTTCTGCCCCTATGACACTCGTATAAGCGAGAGCATATCTTTTTTGTTACGTTGCTTGTTCTTGTAGTCTTTATTCTAATGCCAAAACCAACCCTCAATGAATAAGCTCGAAAACATTCTTCAGCTTCTTCCAACGTTTGAAAGGTTCGTCCTAGATACGGATCACTAGCATCTACGGGGGTGCTGGAGCTCGACACGAAATCAGACATTGTGAAAAAGACCTATGTAGAAATAGAATACGCTTATTATCTCAAAATTATCTTGACGATTAGACCGATTTAGGATACCATATACATAATCTCAAAAGTGTCTCCTATTTTGCTAATTATATATTTACTGAACATAACAAATTAAAATTACTAAGATAAACGGTAGCAAGATCACAAACTTTACCTTGCTTGAGTGATGCTTGAACCAAGTGTGTTACTCCAAGAAAAGCTTGAAGGGTGCTGAAAATGGAAGCAAGTGAATCTGAAAGCCCGCAAAAATTTTGCTGAAAGAACCGAGAATTAGGGAGACTTTCTAGGCGACCAAGGGGACAGTTCTCGGGGCTCACGCCCGAGACTTTATAGGCGACCGAGAGGACAGGCCCTGACATGTGTCAGCCTAGAGATCGTCCGCCATACAGTATGGCGGACGCCTTTTTCCTGACACATGTCAGGAACAGAAAGGCGTCCGCGAGACAGTCTCGCGGACATGGGAGGAGGGCAAAAAGGTAAAACTCCCGTCCGCGAGACAGTATGGCGGACGGGTGTCAGTTTTGGAAAAAGGCGCGATCTGGACCGTCCATCTTTCAGGATGGACGGTCAGATCGCGCTAGCAACTTAACTCCATTTGCTAGCGCTATCAATGGATCAGCTCCCATATCTGATAACTCACTTATGTCCAAGTGGTTTGTCCATAAGAGAAAATTTATGTACTTAAAAAAGAAAAAAGATAGAAACTTGTGACATTATTATTCAATTTAGCTTAGGGTTAAAGAATATCATAGAAACGTATCTCTGAAAAGTAAGGGGCTGTACGTTTACGTTTTTCATTTTTTATTTTTGTAATGATGATGAAAAAGATGCTTTTTTTCGTGTATGTTTGCATTTTTTCGGTTCCGTTTTAGATAAAATTTCCAAATAGTATCAAAAAAGCTGAAAACACCCAAAGGGTGTTTTCAACTTTTCCTTGAACTGTATTCTCCTTATCAAAATACCACCCCTTCTCCCTCATATCTACCGCCATGTTTCAACAAACACTTACCAAACTAGACCATCCATTTCACTGGGTCTTCCTAGAAATGAAAATAGTGGGGTCCATTAATGAATTAGTTCAAAAAAAAGTTGGTAAAAACGAAAATAAAAATGATAAACGTACAGAAAAAATTAAAAAAGTAGATACGGAAAAAAGTAAAAGTACACAACACGATTTTAGAACTGAATACTAAATTCTGAAAACCAAAAACAGAATATAAAATACAGGAAAAAAAAATCTTGTAAGCCCTAAGTTTTTGGCTAGTTGTTTTCTATTAACTTCGATGGAGAAGATAGAGTATCTAAGGTCAACAGACTTAATAGCTTTTTATAGAGATTTTTAATCAAAACAAACTTTGAGGTTTAAATAGGGTTTTTGAGGAAAGAGGCTTAGTGTATATTAAAAGTCAAAAGCACCCTTAATTTTTAGGATAAATTGCACTTAAACCCCTGAAGTCTATATCGTTTTTTCACGTAAAACTTTACAGTTTTAATTGCATCGCATAACATCCTAACGTTTGAAATTAGTTCTAATTGGACCTAAAATCCTATATCCATTCAAAAGAAAAGATGGACAGCTCTCTGTCTTGAGGGACAAACATATATTTTCAAGACAAACTCACACACACCCGCGCCCCACCACAAAGTCACTGACACCCCCCACCACCCACCCTTTTCCCCCCATCACCCACACCCCTGCACACACACTGTGTACCCCTATCCACCCCTGCCACCCCTTAATTCTGATTCCCCATAATCGGACCACCACACAATACCACGGTCCCCTACCCATACCCCCATCAGCCATTACCAATGCACATAAATCCTGTGCGCACACACACTATCAGCCTCTCTCTCGAGGGATCCCACATCCCCCATCACTAACCACCCCACAGCCACACATATTACTCCCTACCCTTCCATCCCCCATCACACACCACACACCACTAGTTCACACACCAGCAACACAAGCATAACATCCACACGCACATACCAGACTGATAGGTTGTGAGGGACCATGGTGTTGTGTGGGGTGCAATTATGTGGATGGGGATTGTGGGCGAATTTTATGTGTGTGTGTGTGTGTGTGTGATTTGCGAGATAAGGGCTAAGAGGCACCACCCTGTGTGGGTCTGTCTGTGTTTCTTTGTGTTTATAGACAGGGTTGTGTTATGGTGGGTGGCGGGGGAATAAGGGCATAGGTGTTGTGTGCATGGTGGTGGGAGACTGAGGTGGGGAAGGGGTGTGCGCACCACTAGTGGGTGGGTGTTTCTATGTAATGCAAATGTTGATGAGTGATGGGGTGGCACCAGGGTGGAGGGTGGAAGGGGCGTGTCAGCGATTTTTGTGAGGTGTAGGTGTGTTTAATTTGAAAAGACATGTTTGTCCCTACATACATATGTATGGACAATCGTCCACATTTTTCTTCACGGAGTTATGATTTTGGGTCCAATTGAAACTAATTTCAAATGTTACAGTGTTATGTGATGTAAATGAAACCATAGCATTTTAAGTAGGAAAGCAATGTAAGCTTAGGGGGCTAAGTGCAATTTATCCTAATTTATGTAAACTTTAAAGCGTAAAAAAAGATACTTTACAGAAAGATGCTTAATACTGTACTCAAAGTCAAAATATACTCAGTTAAAAAAAGAAAACTCTTAAGCTAAAAAAATGTATTTTAAGTTAATAAAAGGGATTAACTATTTAATCGTATCCATGCACTTATATACAATATTAATATAGAGTAAAACCAACTATCAAACTCCTCGTGTGGAACCAGCATAGATGCATAACAAATATGATGTAGTGCCAGTGGCGGAACCAAGATTTCATTCCGGGGGTGCTAAAAATATATTTAAGTCAGTAAATTTTTTATAAGTAAAATAACACACAAAAATAGAGTGCACTTTTCAATAATACACAAAAAAATACTAAAAAACATCCAAAAGATCTTATTAAGTTTAATAATCTAAAATGCATAATTAACAACCTAAAATCTCAAATGCATAATTAATAACCTAAAATCACCGATTAATAATCTCAATACCTAAATAATCAATCAATGCTCAAATAGAAAAAAAAATTGATTGAAATGCACACCGGCAGTTGACCAGTATAGCGTTGTCGTCGCCGACGGTGGAGTGAAGAAGACTAGAATCACCGAAAATACTAGTCGCAAGTGCTTGAGTCGTCAAGTGCCTGAATCACCGAAAACCAAAAATGCTAGTCACGTCGCGAGTGCCTGAATCGCCAAAATTGCTGGCAGCCAGTGAGGTCGTCACTCGTCAGAAATCTGAATACAACGTGGTCGATGGCCGGTGCTTTCGTAATCGTCAGTCATCACTCGTCAGACTCAGCCCTAGTTAGATCTAGGCTAGATCGTTCGTAATCGTGACTCACTTAGTAATTAATCGTCGTAGGGTCAGATCTAGGCCACTGATGAAGAAAAATCATTCGTAATCGCGGGTGGAGTCAGACTCAGCGCACGACCATCGTGGACTCGTGGGGGCTCGTGGGTTGTGAAATAACGTCTGCGATTAGCCTTGCCTAAGAGTGGAATGGGCGAATAGCCCGAGTTAGTGACTGGTGAGGGCCGCCGACCGCTGTGACTGTGAGGGTGAGGTGAGCCAGAGAGGAAAAGAGAGAGAGAGTTGCACATGAAAACATATATATATATATATATATATATATATATATATATATATATATATATATATATCCAAAACTTGAGGGGGTACATTAGCCCCCCCCCCCCCCGGGTATAGTGTAGTTCCGCCCCTGTGTAGTGCAAATGATTGAAGAGCAATAATATTTGAGCACTTATTGTTTAGGCATACGAGGGATTTGGGAGCTTGTAAACACGGCCTGAGACGGCTCGCAAAGTGGCGCTTCAGCCGTAGTTAAGAAAAGTTTTTTTTTTCAAGTTTTCCCCATGCTGACTCCCTTTTCTCATTTCCTTAATGCTTATCGCAAATACCAAATATACACTCAAGTGGCTACGTTCATCACTTTTAACTGCACTTTTTCTACTTGGCCACAACTTTAGCTACACTTTTCACCTTCGCAACTAAGGTAACATTTGAAATCACTTTTCAGTTTTGATTTTTTATTTTTTTTTAAAAAAAAAATCAAAATCAATATATTTATTTATTTACAAAAACAAATGGGTATTTGATTACTCAGTTTTTATTTTGAGCTTTTTTCTTTGGTAGTGGTTTGCGGTGGCAGTGGTGGGGCGTGGCGGTGCCCGGCGGGCTAACCGGCCAGCCAGCTGTGGCTGCCGGTGGCCTGCGGTCGCTGTAGGCCAGCGTGGTCGCCTGCGGCCGTGCAGCTGCTGCTGCTGCAGTGGTCGTGCCGCTGGCCGCGACGGTGGGCTGTGCCTGTGGTCGTATAGTTGTCTCAAAATAAAAATTAAAACTGAAAACCAAAACTCCTAAATAGGAGTTTTCAAAAACTGCTCTCTTGTAAAAATTGATTTTTAAAACTGAAGGAAAAAAATGAAAAAATGTGTGGCAAACGCATTTTTTTCTCCAGTTTACAAAATCAAAGAAAAAACTGAAAACGAAAATGTTTTCATACGGAGACTAAGTTATGACTATGCAAAGTAATAAGGCATTATGTGAAAAAAAATTAACTTTTTGTACAAAGGGATTCTTGGGTTTGGTTCAGCCAGGGTACCAAAGTTACCAAACCCGTGATATGATAATAGTAAAAAATCGTCTAACTAGTGATTTAGCAAGAAGTTACAAAATATTAGCTTTTGGGGACATTCAAGTACGACATCACTATGAGACATCTTGAAGTATGACTATGAAATCAGCAGAATTGCACAGACATGAAGTAAAAAGTTTGCATGAGTGACTTATAGTTACAGACCAGTAGCTACTTTAATCGCAAGCCATCAAATATATGGGAATCTTGTAATGGTGATTACGCGCTGAGTAGACAGCAGCACCTTCTATTGCAAAAGTTGCAGCACCTTCTATTGCAAAAGTTGGGCCAATCTAGAGCATCTGAACTTCGTACCTCCTACGCCTTTTCTACAATCAAGCTGTCCTCCAAATTGAGATTGGCCGCCATTGTAGCAAAGATATGGGCTTCCTGTAGTATCTTCTGATCTCCAATGTTCATTAAACAGCTGTGAAAGTGATGGCGACCACCATTGGCATTAGACCATCTTGTCCTGTCATATGTGGAAGCATGAACTTTGAATTAGTTACGAACATCAGATGCGTAAAGTGACATTTCCCTGCCATACAAAAGGGCATTGGTTGCTTCTATGATAGTACCATCTTGGGGTCATGATATGATTCCAGCTCCTGTTTTATGATCCAGCGTATGGAAAACTGAGCTGATATGGAGTGAAGTTGGGTTGGGTTCTTGACAATTGCAGAACCTGTCATCTCTGTGAAGGGACAAGGGCAGAAGTTTGCTATTACTTGCCAACTGAGGGGTGGGTGGGTGAAAGTCATTGATGGCATTTGGCTTGAATTCGACGCAGAAGAACTTGCCCGAAATTCTTTTCCTGCTAATCCATTTTGCTTTACCAAAAGAATGGTATGAGGTTCAAAATTGTTTTGATTCATACAGAAGTCTAAGAAATTGAATGCTCCTATTTCCAACAGAAAAGGGAAAGATTGTAGTAATCCATTATGAGTTTGCGACCCACCAAACAAGTAGAGAAAGAAAACCCTAGTACATTCCATGCAGCAACAAAATTAATTTAGCACTAATAACTGATAAAAATGGCCCCTGCTATCTAAACATCTTCAGATTATCCATAGAAGGGTCCTAAATCTATAGCCAACTCTAGGCAGATTGACGAAAGATGATTATCTGTATCTTGTCATCAATGGTACAAAAGATGAATCAAGAGCTAGCATTGCAAAGTTGCTCATCTATCTGGCACGATGACGATGAGATATTATGGTGGAGAACAACCCCACATGCAAGTCCAATCTACTGGAGGTCAGAGCCCGGCTACTTACCAGCTTTATTCCTCAAGTGTAATCAAACTGAAGCTGTTAAATGGTCACAAGTTACGGCTGGTCACCATACTTCCTCTTTAGCCTGGGAAGCAATCACAAGTGCAGGCCCTAAGGTTCCATGGTATAATCTTTCGATCGTTTTGTGGGCACATTGAAAGATGTGCTTCCATCGCGTGGCTTACATGCAAAGTAGACCCAACGTACAGAGAATGTGAGAGTTTAGAATCCATGTCCGAAATGCTCTTGGTCTGGAAACATGTGAAGAGATGCTGAGCGTAGGTGAGACTCCCAGACTAGTGGGATGCTGGGGAACAAACTAGGGCTTAAGAAGCTCAGGGGCAATAGGATGCAGCTATCTCCGTACCCTTTTTTTACTAATTTCACACCATTTCCCAAAATGATGATTGAACTTCCATTTCACCCCTGCTTTTTCTTTCTTTTTCTTTCTCTATATCGATCTCTCTCCGTCTCTGCCCCTTCCTGTTTCAATCCCACCTCCAGCGCCGAATCAAACACCAGCGACCATGTATGCCACCAAACTATGCACCATCACAGAAGCTTACTGCTGCCACCAAATCTTTTCCTTATAAATGCTATTCAACAATTTGTTTCGTAAAACCCATCCTTATTTCAGATTTCTTTCTGATATTCCCCGAACTTTAATCAATATGGATGGTTCTAGCGACAACACGTTTAATAAATCTTAAGGGTGGATGTCTGCAGTTCGACAAGCATTTCGGTAGATACGAGATTAAACCGCAAAGGGAACATTAGTGTTGATGTCAGTGGTAATGCGGGGTTGAAAGCTTTGGCCTAGCTTGATAAGGAATTTTAGGTGCCTAGTAGACTCTGTTTAGTCAAAGTCAGTATGAGTTACTCTGAAACAATTGACATGTTTGTTGATAAATGAGAATCAGGTCTCTACTCGTACAGAGGTAGAGGAAGGGAAGGGAAAAGGGAGCAAGCAAGTCCAGCCATCTGTTTTGTTGAAGGGCGGGGAAATTGCCTTAAAAGGGTGCGTGCGGCTATTGCAAAGAGATGAAGATGAAAGACAAGTAGAAAAATGAAATACTGGAATTATGAAGATTATATACCTATAATCAATCTACAGAACCATTTCCAGAACTGAAAAAACATAAGAATGATGAAAGATGGAGTACAACGTTTGGTGATCAAACTATATTTTGCTAGTAACAATAATATTTGCCAAGTATGCTGAAAGTATAAGGAAACCGCACTCCCCGTGCATGAGAAGCACCATAAAGACGACAAATCTTCACACAAATTACTAAAACGACATCAAGCATCGTTCCTAACAAACGTCTGAATAATTAGAACTTGCAACAAAGAGCTCACTAATTCCAGAAGCATCGCTGTTCCCTCCAAGGATACTATACTTTTGAATAAGCAGCAGAGCCGTCCACAGGTAACCGAGACCATGCAACCGAGTCCTTGACCCCAGTCCTTCTCCATTGCATAAAAATTGACGCAGTTAGAAACAAGCACACTGCAGCAACCAAAGGAATTAAAACACCAACATTTTCCCTTGACGGGCTCCTCAATACCGACTTCACAGATACCTCTCCATCAAGGCTAGCCATTGAATTATTCACTTTCATAACCTCTATTCCATTCAAAAGAGCATCAACCTCATGTGGCATGCTCCTGTTGGAAGGACCCACGCTAACCGTTAAAACCCCGGAAGTATCTCCATCAACCAGAAAATCAGCGTAGAACGGAGAGGCCAACCTCCCATACGTTTCAGACGAAAGATCCAGATTCCCATATGCCAAATTCCCGTTCACATAAACATTAAAGTACAGTATACCAAGCGATACACTGGCAATATCGCAGAAATGCAACCGCACAAGATACCTATAGCCCTCTGTCACAGTGAACGCCCATGTAATGTTCGCTCTCGGAACCAAATCATTCGAACTAGCAACCACTCTTGCAGAGTTGTAAACATTATCTGGACCCACTTCACGGCTCGCCCGTCCCAACTGATACCTAATCCGTCCACTAAAGAAAACCCTCCTCGAATTGTCACTCGATTTCAAAAACTCCTCATCAGGCAACCAAGTCCTCCACAAGGAATCATTCAACGGCGTCACCTTTAAACCTCCCACATTGATCCTATAAACGGTTTCAAACGCATTCTTCAACAAACCGTCAACTCTCTCATTTTTCTCAGAACTCACAGACTGGGCCATATCAGCAATCAAATCTTTCGGCGCAGAAATCACTTCGATCGCACTAACAAACCCGATTCTCGATTTTTCGGAAGGAGTAAACGTAATTACGAGCTTCTCAGTATCAACCCAAATCACATAATCCTTAATTACAGGTCGGGGGCGGTCTTTCTGCGTGCTTTCACCAGTGAAATTGTATAATAGCACATACCCGTTAACCGAAACATGAAATTGAGCATCAAAAAGATTGAATCTTTCGGAATTAAACCTCTTAAAATGTATGCGTACCAAGTGGATTCCCTTCTCTCTGACCCCGAAAGCGTAGCTCGAGGGCCGGGTGAATACCCTGGCCGAGTGGTAAATCGGGGACGAACTTGAAGTAGGATTTGGGTCTTGGAGCGGGACCGTTTTGGCGGCGGTGAGGAAGTGGATGCCCGAGTCACCGGTGAAACGGCGGTCGTCGGAGTCGACGGTTGTGGGTTCGGCGGATCCGCAGTTGATAAGGTGGCTGTCGGCCGGTGAGAAGGAGGAGGTGGCGGTGAGGTGGAGGAGGAGAGAGAGGGAGATGTAAAGGAACACGGCAGGGTTCGCGTGAATCTCCATGGGAATAATGGAAGACTTCTTCGTCTTCACATAATGGGCACGGTGAAGTGGATTATAGTTGGCGTTTGGGTGGTCCAGTTGTACGCGTTATTAAAGCTAGTTTCAAATGACCTAGTTTGGATCCGTGCGTGTGGATTGGGAGTCCCCCCCCCCCCCCCCCCCCCCAAAAATAATATTATTTTAATATTTAATTACTTATCTACTCCTTTTTAGAACTTATTCACATGTACACCATATTTTTTAAAGTCACGATTTAGAATCACAGCTTTAAATAAGAAAATATAGTTCCAAATCATGTCTTTAATGCGTCATTTATTTTTCAACAGTTTCTCCTTTTCTTGAGTTTGAGAAAATGATGCAGAAAATAAAAAGAGAAATGAAGATGTAGTTATAAATCACGTTTTTTTTCCTTTAAAGTCGTGATTTTAAATCGCAATTTTCAAGAGTGTGGTATGCGAGTAAATAACCTTTAAATGGAGTAGATAGGTAATTAAGTATTAAAATAGTATTATTTAGGAAAAAACTATGTGGATTTGGCGTTTGAGACGTAATATTTGTATGCCTAATAACAATAACAAAACTAGTAGTAATAAAAAAAATAGTTTTACCTTTTATATAAATTTTTCTACTAATTTTTGTCATTAAAGATGAACTTGAATAATGATTACTAATTTTTAGCTACAAATAATATGTGAAGTCGTAGAAATAGTATGTCAAAATTAATAGCAATAATAGTGATAATTAACTTAAGTATAGTAATATGTGTGTTGATATTTATATTACTCAGAGCCACAAAAAAAAAATAAGATATGTAATAAACGATTGAAAATAAAATGGGAGAGTAAAGTATGTATATAAACTTGTAATGAAATAAAATGACGAAGATCATCTTTGTCAGAGAGAAAAACTAATAGAGAATATTAGGTTTCTCTAAACAATAGAAAATATTTAAGATTAGAGGGAATACATAAAAAAAAATTAATTTTGGCAAAACCTTAGAAATCAATAATATTACAAAGATATAAATCGAATTTTTAAATGGGACATATTGACAAAGAAGAGAGAGACTCTATATAATGGGTTAAATTTCATATGGAAAAAAGAATTCAAGTCAAATTGAAAGAGAGAGACAGAAATTAGATTTCAAAGCACTTGCGAATTTTTTGTGGACATGAGATAAAAATATTAGAAATAAGAAGCTACTTTCAACGGTTTATTTGCTATGGGATTGGTAATATGCATGCTACATGGTTAGGGTTCAACAATCAGATGCCAGGGGAACTTTCTGGTAAAACTATATGGATAGATGGTGATCTACAGCGCGGACAGTTCCATTGATGCTAACTGCTGAAGTTAGCAGTATGTTGTCTCAAGATGGATGGAGTTTGCCTCCACCAGGATCTCATGCACTTAAGAATCTTCAAGTTAAAATTAACAGAGTAGATGTGCCTGATAGCTCTCATGATGATACTCCGTATGGTGTCTAATTAAGAATGGCAGATTCACTGCGAGGACTTCTCTGAGAGCATCCTGTATTTGTGTGCCATCATAAAACTATTATGCTTCATTTTTTGGCTACTTTGGAGGCAAAGATTGAGAACAATAGGTAGAATATATAAAAGTCTGGAACGTATTCTCAGAGGACACCTGCACTTTTTATACAATTCGCCAAGAGATAATTGAGCTCGTTCCCACAGCTTGTCAAATTTTCAAGAGAATCTAGGCAACAGTTCTAAACAGAGTTAACACTAGATTGAGTTTGTTGGATGGTCATCTTTTTTCAGATTTGTTATACAAAAAATTTAAAAGAAAAGGCTTTAGAGCCATACTTAGCATATCGCTTTTAGCTGTGACTGTGTATAACGCATGGATGGCGAGGAACCGAAAGATCCTCAATCATCAACAGTTAAATTCATTAATGCAAGTGCTGAATCAAATGGAACAATGGGTGAGTGGAGGTTTCAAGCTAAAAAAACCAACAAAGCTAGCAGTAACAATATACAAAGCTATAAAAATCAAATGGAAGCTGGGCAAAGATGGGGATAAAGACTAAGGATTGAAGCCCCCTTAGCTTGCGAGGCACTGGACGGGGGTTAGCTCTGTAAATGTGGAGAGCCAGGGGGGGTTAGCTCTGTAGTCTGGTGCAATAATAGGCAGTTCTAGGCCCCTTCCCGGCAATTGGAGCACTCCAGTGCTTCGGGTGCTACGGACCCTCTCCCGTCTGCTCCAACAGAGCCTTTTCATTGGTGGCGTGGGGTGGGGTTGGGGGGAGGGGGCCCTCTGCACAATCCCTTGTGTCAGAGGTTGAATAAAAATCGATTTCTTAGATATCAAAATAGAAATCGGAGGGGATATATCGATGGATCTATCGTTTTGTTCATATATATCTTACTCAAAGAGCTATTTCTGTTTGCATTAGTTTTGGTTCAAACTACTTATAGATAGAGAATAATGGATTAAGATTCTCAGTTATAACCCATGGTTATAGCAAGGTTCTGTGATCCCAAATGAGAAGAGGGGGAAGAGAGAGAGGGTGATGTGATCCCAAATGAGAGAAAGGGAAGAGAGAGGGTCTTCCCCCTCTCTCATTTTGGATCACAGCACCCCTGCTGTAATCATGGGTTACAGCAAGGGATCCTGATCCGAGAATAATGGGATTTCGTTATGTTTAAATGATGTACATGCTTTTCATGCAGTAAAAGATTATTTTACCTAAAAACAAGGCTAAGTTGCATAAAAGTGTTATGTTGTCTGGCTTAACCCATCTTTATGGTTTCGATTTAAGGAAACAACCTTGGAATGACAAAAAAATTGCACCATTATCTTAACATCAATATCTTAAGAAACGAAATTATAGTTGAATGTTGTATATACCTCACCACTTGCACCACCAACCATCATAATCGATATTCACCTGACCATCTTTATCAATGACCTCATAAACCATTGTACCTCATCAGTATCACTATCCCTGACTTATATCTTCTGAAAACATTAATACAGTTGTCGGGGCTTCTTAAATTACAAACGCTTATCGAAGTTGTTGTGCTTATTTGACATATCAGAAAGGAGCACCGTATATTACCCTTGGAAAGGTTGGTGTACCTTAATGGTTTGGATTTTTGGCTTTTTCTATATGTATTATGATGTTGAAAAAACTTTTTACACCATGTTTATGGCTTCACAATGGATTTGATATAAAGGGTAGCTAACGACAAACCTTTACTTAGGCCCCGTTTGACAGGGTTTTTTTTTTTCAGTTTTGAAAACTAAAAAAATAAACGCGTTTGGTAACCAGTTTTCGTTTTTTTTCTTCAGTTTAAAAAATCAGTTTTTAAACCAAGACTGTTTTTGAAAACTCCAAAAATGAGTTTTGATTTTTTTTTAAACCGCCACCGCCAACGCAAACCATCACAAAAAAAAAACTCAATAAAAATAGGGTAATCAAAAACAAAAAAAAAAACTGGATTATCAAACACACTTTTTTTTGTAATGAAAAAAAAATTAAACGGCTCTTTAATTTAAAAAAAAAACTGAAAATCAAAATTGAAAGTGTTTTCAAACAGAGCCTTAATGTTGGCATTCCCCGCCTAAAGTTTGAAACTCTATTGTATTATTAGAGTATTTTGCATATCTTTCTTCAGGCTCAAAAGAGAATCTTTGTCCACCTTAATTTTTGAAAAACATGTTTGAACATTCAAATTTACCCATCTTATTCAAACATTCTGACTCTCACACTAAAGGTAGCATCAACGATGAACAGAAAATAATAGAATACGTTGATATCAACAGCAGTGACAGTTGAAGATGTTGTAACTGAGGCACATCAAGGTGAGAATACTTTTGGGCATAGCTTAACGGTATAAAAACGAGTTCCGAATGAGATATATCAAGATTGATTAAAGACAAATTTTTAGCTCGGCTTACAAATTGGTGTCACTTTAGCTTAAATTAGCTTGTGCCAGAAAAGTTGGAGAGGGAGGAGAAATAAAATATAATGTAGAAGTATCACGTAATTTTCACTTTGGCCGCACTTAATTAAAACTCATGTGAAAGGCACGCTCTCACAAAGTAGGAATCTTTTAATGACATCATGGAGCTATGCTATGTTATCCGATTAAAACCCTGCGATGCAAAGTGCGACAATGCTTTGGTTCCAACTCCTTGAGCCTTACATTATCGTCTCACTTAATCCAAAGGTTTTGATTATTATCATTAAAGCCTATAAAATTTTAAAAAAGTGTTTCTAGCAATAAAAAGTGGGTCCAATTCCAAGCCTCTTACTCTCACTTAACCCTAGGATTATAATTACCAGAAAAGGGTGAATAACAAAATGGTCCTTTAACCATAAGTTTATATGCATTCAGGAAGCTATTTATCAGATGTTTCCATGTCATTCACTATTTTATGGTTTCGTAATTTTTTTGGTCCATTTCATCAATTTTGACCGTTAAGTCGTCAGAATAGGGGACAAAACCGTAAAATAACGATAAAACTTTGAAAGCAAAAAACAACTGCATAACCAATTAGTTAACTTGCGGAGTTCGCTGACCCCCTATCCTACCCTCCCCACCCACAATCTCCTGCCTGTCACCGCCCCAAATGCCCCTCCTCCCACTCCCTTTCCCTTTCCATCCATCGCCACCTCTGCCTGCAACACCATCCCATTTTGCGTTGCTCTCTCTCCCGTCCCTTGCCCATCTCAATCTATCACCACCATTAGATCTGCTACAACCATCAATTAGCGTTGATTCCCCTTTCCTTGCTTCCCGTAGGTCCCCTTCCCACACCTGATTATCGTCACTTGGACTAACGATTCCCCTCCCTTCCCTCCCATATCATCATAGTTGCTCGAAAGCTCACACTCGCACACGAGTCTCTCTTTCTTCCATGCACTCGCACATATTATTTCAAGGTTTTTCTTTTTTTGGGGGATCTAGAAAGGCATTTTGTGGTGGCAGAAGGTGGTGACGACAAAAAGGACAGTGGTGGTGGTGGTGCGCAAGCTAGAGCTTTAGGGATTCGGTTCCAGATGAGGTGGGATCCGAGTCAAATATCTCGTTTTGGTCTAAATTTGTAAGTTTGGAAAACAGTGTCAAGCTTGCCGACATGGATAAAAAAAATTATGGAATCATAAATAGTGAACGATATTGGAAAAATTGATGAATAGCATTGTGAATGCACATAATATCATTTTTTGTAATTTACCCAACAAAAAAGGGGCGCATGGCGGCCCTTCCCCTTTACATGTTGTATTTCAACAAAATGCATAAACATATTACCCTAAGAAAAACTTCGTCTGCAAGTTGCTTGACTACGTGTATTGACTAAAGTTTTGCAATTAAATAAGTCAAAAAAGTTGCTAGTAAACTTTAGGGAAATGGATAATTGGGTGAGAGATGAAAAACCTTTTTTACTCTTTTTGTCAGAATCATAAATGACGAGTATTTTAACGGGTGCATATGTAAAGTTCATTGTTATGATAATCATTAATTGTGATAGGGTAGATTAATTATTAATGATTTTGTGGTTGACTTTACCTAGCCCCATTAGCACTCTTCAAGTGGCTATTAACACTCCATAAACTATTACTTTATACACAAACTCTCTCTCTCTCTCTCTCTCTCTCTCTCTCTCTCTCTCTCTCTCTCGTGTAGGAGTGCTAATCAATAAAACTGCCCTAACTTTGATGAAAAATGATTTGACTATTTTAAAAGATAAAAAAAAAGTCTTGTAACAATCTTTGACACAACAAAGTCCATTGTTTAGATAAAGAGACATATATAGACATAAGTCACTATTTAAAGAAATCGAACGGATGAAAATTACATAGTTTAAACCCCTAGATCCGACTAAAGCATGGTATATATTTTGTCTTGATGCATACGAAAAGATTTTTGGCTGCGTCATTTACACTCCGTTTGTTTACCATAAAAAGATGCCCTTTTCACAAAACCTCGATAAACATATAAAACTTGTTTGAACACTATTTATAGAGTTAAACTATTAGTGAATACTTTCTTTAAATACACATTAAGTACAACGAAAACTCCTCCATTTTTATGAACATTTTCCACACCTATATAATAAACAAGAACCGGATAATTCCAATCTTATATCTGCATAGAGTTGGTGAATAACATCTGAATTATTTCAAAAATAATATCCAAACAAAGAATATCCAAAAAATGAAATCACAGACAACGGTAACTGTAATATTTTGAACTTCGAGAGCTGTTTAAAATAGCCATCCGTGACTCGAAAAATAAATAAGCGCTAATTTTGGGTAATGCTCGGGGATTAGTAGTGCATTGAAGCTTAAAAATATTTTGGGACAAAAATGTAATTTTTAAAATTTTGGGGGCATTTTCGTAATTCTGGAAAACTTTGGGGGCATATATGTAATTGATATTCTTGTTAATGAAAAACTAAAGAAATGAGTGGCAGTATATGTTTTAGGGTCATTTCATTAAATTAGTAGAGGTTGGAATAATTTTAAGGCCTTGGTGTAATTATACAAAAGTTTGGGGTTATTTTGTAATTTTGAAAAAATTGAGGGTCAATTCATAATTCTTGAAAGTATTCCTAGGTGTCAAATTTTAAGGAAGATAAGCATAACCTGATGCCACCTCTTGCTATTTTTGGCTGGTGACTAAGCTGATGCTTTTTTAATTCAATTGGTTTTATCCCAAATGGAACAAAAACAAAAGAAGAAGGAAAGATAACCTTTCCATTTCAGGAAAGGAACAGAAGAAACATGAAGAAGAACAAGAACAGTGCAAATAGAGAGAGGAAGGAAAAAAAGGAGAAGAAAATGATTCGGGAAAGGGACAAGATGGAAAATTTTTCCTCAAGGCAACCTCCATGTAATATCTGTCTTTTGAGTATGCGTATTTCGGTTATGATTCCTGTGGGTGTGGGTGTTGAGCATGTGGATTCAGTGAGTTGTAGGGGATGGAACCTGGGAAGCTCGTGCGTTTTGTACGTAAATTGGTGAAGGGAAGAGGGGAATGGGAAGCAGTAGCAGCATAGCTGCTCTTGTAGGTGAAACAACCGTGTGTTATAGTGACTGCGTGTTAGTGGGTGTAGAGTGTGAAACCGTGTGTGTTTTGTGTGTGTGTGTGTGTTCGGGTTTGTGAGTGTGTAAAAATTGTGTGTGATTGTGAGTGATTTACATGTGTTAATGGTGTTTCTGAGTGTTTTGAGGCGTGGTTGGGGATAGCAGTTGAGTTGTGAAGTGAGGTAATGGGTATGAGAGTGAAGGAAGAATTTCAGTTCGTGTAAGGAGTGATTCGTGTGTGTGTGTATGATGTAAATTGAATGTATAATTGTGTGTAGGTGAGTGTAATTGAGATAAGGTAATGAATTTAGTGTTTGGGAGTGAGTCAGTAGTGAATTAGTGTGTGTTGTGGAATGAACATCTCGGCTGAAAATTGAAGAAGATGAGCTGTGTGTGGAAAATGTGTTTTAGTGTGTGTCTTGATTTGAATAGTAACCGTAATTGTTGCTAAAAATGGAAAATCAATTTAGGCAGATTATAATTCGAATTTTCATAAATATCTAGAGCAAAAATTAGACAAAATTAAAAACAGTAACCCATGATAATTTTACAAGATCTACGCTCTGGAAAATTTTAGAAATTTTTGGAGTCCGCAAAGGGCCCTAAATGAGGGTATCGGGTGACTACAATTATCAAATTATTTAGCACAGCAAACCTAACATTTTTAATCTGAAAATTTTATAGAAACCTTATTCTACTTATATGTTTAATATTCTTAAATTTCAGGCCATTCTGAGGCCGATAGGTATTTTTCGCGAAACTGGCCTTTTAGCGCTCGATCCGGACACCAGTTCGGGATTTTCGGGCGAAAAATTCCTAAAATACTTTTTAGACCATAAATAACTTCAGGATGTTTAAAATAGCGTTTTAAGATTTTTTTTGAGATTTTTCCGGTGCCGAAAACCCCAGGGGTGTTTTGGTAATTTGCCACCCCGAAAGGGGTATTTTGGTAATTTTATCTATAAGAGGTATTTTGAAGTAAATTTACATACAGTAAGATTATTTTAGTGACTTTGCTTTTAGAAAAGTCATTTTGATGATTAGAGTGTAACGGGGGGTGTTTTGGTAATTTGCCACCCCGAAGGGGTATTTTGGTACTTTGACATAAGAAAGGTATTTTTGCATAAATTTATATATGAGAAGCTTATTTCAGTGATTCTACTTACGGGAAGACCGTTTGGGTAATTTAAGTCCGAGAGGGGTATTTTGGTAATTTTACACCCTAGGGGCGTTTCGGTAATTTTACATACCCGGTGAGGGGAGGTGTATTTTGGGAGCATGCGTGAGTTCGTATTAAGTTATAATCTTGTTTTGTATGCTATATTCTAATGATTCGATTATTCCGTTTAGGTTAAAGCTAAAGACTTTCGGTTAGGATAATTTAGCTGTGGATTCAGGTAAGGGATTCTATCTGAACCCTGGGGAAGGACTTTCGTCCAAACCCTTATTTTGATAACTCGTACTCGTAAGTACTCATTTGATTTTCTTATGGCTAATGCCGAACTCTGAATTTGGTATGATATCAGCATGTTCTTGTCCAGAAAATTCTAATATTGAACCTGAATCGATTATTTGAAAATCTTGTGATGCTCGTCTGTTATTGTGTGCTGAGCAGATTTGACAATTGTCTGTATCCGTTCTTCCGGATTTTTGTGCTTAAAACTCGATAATTATTTGTAATCGTTTTTGTTGTTTATCTGTGATTTTTCTTCTGAAAGTTCTGATTTCTTCTGAAAATTCTGAATGCTGATTTATGTCAGTATGATTATTGTTATTGGAATCCGAATTGATTTTGGTGATTGAGCTTATGTTAAAGCTCACTGATATTGTTAATTTTCTGTGTTGACCTGGGTTATTTGTTCTGTTCTGAGGCGGGCGTTATAAGGCTGGTCTGAATCCTGCATGGAATGCAGGCTAGTACCCAAGTGGACTGGTAATTATTCTGGTACATCATGCATGTGTACATTCTGTTAGCGTGCCGGAATGGCATTGCAATCGCCCATGATCAACATTGATTTTTGATTTTCTCTGTTCTGTATATTGCCGTGACTGCTACGGTAATGACTGAAAAGTATTCTCTGAAATAATTTGTGCTTGGGTTGAAATCCTTGAGAAATTCAATGTATTTTGAAAAGAGCTATTTTCAGATGATTTGTGTACGTTTGAATATTGCGAGAAAACTCTGTTGTATTTTGAAGATGATCTTTTATTAATCGTTCTGGACCCATCATGGGTATTATTGTTTATTTTGGTATCTGTTTCTGTGAATTTCTATCATTTTGAGAATCATTGAGTATTTTTGACCGTTTGAAGTATTATGGAAATCTTTGTCAGTTGGATTCTTGGAATCATTTTGTAATCCTGTTGGTAGTCCTTGTGCGACCTTACTGAGCTCTCAAAAGCTCACTCTCTATTTGATTCCCTTCTGCAGGTGACGATAAGCTGTAGCAGATTCGGGAATGGGTTAGAGTCTGTGTGAGCTTCCAGTGGGCCGCCACTTCCGTGTAATGAGACCCCTGCATGGGTCGGTACCGTTACCTTGGTTTATAAGGACTCGAGTTTGTAAAGAATCTAGGTTTTAATAGTTGAAGTTTAAGCAGTTTTGTAAGTTTGTATTTGACGAATCTGAGTTGATACTGAATTAGATGATTTGGAATATGTGTTAGTGAACAGGTCTGACAGGTGTGATGTGATCCAGTAGATTAACGACCCGGGAGTTCGGGGCGACAGAGCTCCGGATTTCCGGGGGCATTACAGTAACCCAGTGGGGGCTTTAGGGTTTGGGCAGTACACATAAGTAACCCTTGGAACTATTTTTGTTTTCAGTTTTAAGAATTGAAAAAAATATCATTGTTTGACCTACAATCTTGTTTTTGTTTTTCTCTTCAGTTTTATAAATCACTTTTCAAAATGGAGCTGTTTTTAAAAACTCTATGTTAGAGTTTTCAGTTATCAGCTTTGTTTTTTTTTTTTAGATTCACCTTTCAACTTTTATTGGAAGCATTTTATGTTTCGTTTTCCATTCAAATTTCATCACCAAAACCTATTACCTAAGAATATCAAACCACAAACATTGTCAACCATCATCTCATCGACTGCCGCCACATAATACCCCAAACACCAAACTGCAAAACACTGCCAACCATCATAGCTACTGATCGCCGACCCATCGGCACCACTGGTCAACACACCACGGAACAACGGCAACCACTGACAACCATCACCACTAACCAACACCGCCGAACACCAAACTCTCTAATATCAGTCACCATCACGTCGCCTCCACTCCTCTAAATCCAAATCACTATCATACCGACCGCCATTGTCCCTGTAACGAACACCCCCAAAAGATTTCACCCATTGATCAACCCTAATATTTTCGATTTGCAGAGGTAAATTCCCAATCTAATCAACCCTAATATCTTCGATTTGCATAAGTAAATTCCCAAGCTAATCAAACTCATTCACCTAATTAAATCGCAATCAAACCTATGAAGCCCTAATTCGTAAACTAGTGAATTACTGTCACAGCAGAAGTTGGACGGTGGCAGAGGAGATGTATTGGTCGTGGTGGGAACACTTTTGATTGTTGAACCTAGAATCTCAGAAGAAACTATTAAGTATTGGAAAAAAAAAAGAGAGAGAAGAGAGCAAAAATTAGGGGAAAAAAAAGAAAAAATTAATTCTACAAAACTGTACCAAACAATTCATCGGGTTTTTTTCTAAAAAAAATAAATTTTATTTTTTTAAAAAATAAAAATTTAAAACTGAAATAAGTTTCAAAGAAGTACAATTAGTTTGGCTGGATTGGGCAACAGAATTGATGGAGCTTGGATTACACCGATTAAAAAAGTTTTGGGTTTAGCTATTATAAAGGGCCTGTTCGGATTTTGGCCCCTTTCTTTTTCCTTAATTGGAAGTGGGTATCTGTCGCAATTCTAATTAGTGTGTATCTCTCTCTCTCTCTCTCTCTCTCTCTCTCTCTAGTTGCTTCTCTCTAGAAAACACTGCAATCCCTGGACTCGTCGGCCATGGCGTTTCCGTACATGGAAGCTGTTGTTGGTACAGCCTCTCTCCTTTATACTCAACCTATTAATATGCGTTTATCCGTGTAGGCTTTTGCTTGCTTCAAATCCGTCTGTGCTCTGTATTGTTTGCGGTTTTAGGGTTTAGAATACTTGGGTTTTTGCTAGTTTAGTTAATGTCTCGGTCAGTGCATAGATTGGACACGCCCAAGTTCTATGCTTTAGGGTTTTGTTTAATCTGGCAATACTGGAACTTCTTTGTTCTTGATTTTTGGTTGGTGAGGTTTTGTGTTGTAGGATTCAAGAAATAAAGTAAAAACAAAAAGAGTCCCGGAAGTAAAGTATGAAGCTCGCCTACGTTTCAGCATAGGGAATGGTTACGCAGCAATGAATTTATGGAATTGTGCTTGTCGGGTTTGCATTACCGACTTCAGGGACTGAAGCCCAAGGAATGCATGAACCGGGAGGACATTATACAAATTTCACCTTGTGTAATGCCAGATTCTCCGAGTAAAACTTTGTGATTGAGTACAAAATGACATGGGTCGGGGTTGGGATCGAGCTATGGTTATTTGCAAGCTGTATCCACAGTTCAATTCGTTCTTCAAATCTATTTGGGCTTTGTCGTGACTGATATAGACATGAGCTGGCAGTTTCATACATTTGTTCATTTGTCTGCTAAAAAAACTAAAGCGTATCAGACTAACTGACAATGTTATTTGTAAGCTACTTGATTGTCATCAAGGTTAGAAATGAAAATGCAACCGGGGGCGAGGCTACAATGTGTGTAAGTGGCAATTGCCCTCCATGTACCTTTTACATAGGCCAAGAACTCTATACGGTAAATGTATTTTACTTCAATATAGGTGTTTGCTCCTCTTATTTCCCATAGCTTCTTTTGTACCCATCTACCAGTTGATGATATTTACTCTTTAAGTCTTCTTTTTTTCCAAGAAATTTAGATGTAGATTTAACACAACCATGTTCAACTAAGCTACAAACAATCTATGGTTGGGAACGTCATGTCAGGTGCATATTACATAATACCGCAATTTTTTTTTTTGTTTTTTTGCCATGACTCGTGAATATTGCAGATCCTACAGACCTTAGTTGCACAAAGCGGGGGCGGGGGCGGGGGCGGGGGAAGCATAAGCACCAAGAAGAATCTGAGGTTGGGAGCGGCTTGAATAAATAAATGCGTAAAGAGAGTTATCATTTGTTTAGCATAGTTTACATAGATAGCAACAACAGACAAGGAGACTTTAAGGACTTGAAGGAAGAGAGAAACAAGGAATTGAGCTGAAAAGAGCTTGATTTTCATGTATTCTATCACTTGTTCCATGCATCTCTATCCAACTAGCGGGATCGAGTTCCCATCTTAGCTTGGGACGAGATCCCATGGAGCTCCTAACTTGGGATCGCAAAAGCGAGTTTCCGAGAGAGAAACGTCACCATATTAGGAGCTTCCTACAACTAAGCTACAGACTCTTCAATGTTAACAGGTCCTTATTTGCAGTTCAAGCAAGAGGAACATGTACCATAGTTAAACAAACGTTAAAAACACCAAAATAAACAGGAAAGTGACCACAAGGACCTAGTACAAGTTACCACCATATTACTATTGTAATATAATTGTACAAATTGACAACAGAGTTCCGACACGAGATACTGAGATTTTGAATCCTTAGGAGGAGAATATTGCCTGGCTTCTATTTTGCTTTTGACACTGAGGGAAGGCCTTTTAGGTGTGTACAGTGGGACTCTGGTATTGCTAGCTCTGATTTAGATGAATGGAAAAAGAAGAGTAACAGAGATGGCTGCGGCTCAAAGGGGAATGAAGTTGTTCAAGGGAGTATGCTACTGGGAGAGTGGGTTGTTCTTCAATTATAATCAGCAGTGTCATGGATCCCTGGTTGCCCGAATTTCTCAAGCCTAACTTTAGTCAGGGAGTTCTAGCAAAGCTATTGGACTAGGACACAACGGCAGGAAACACAATGAAGCCAAAGGTTCGTGCACAGGCTTCTGCTATGCTAGCGAGGAACACCAATCAAAAGTCGTCTGCT
>JAVXUP010004527.1:0-27500 GCA_033070095.1 Escallonia herrerae
ACGAAATCTCTAATACCCGGCATGCCTCTTTTTAGGGATCAAAGAAATGAAAGTTGTCTTTCAAAACTTCCAAGCTCAAAAATGGATGAAAGACGTTCAGAACATCAGCCCTTATCACCTGTCAAAAATGCTTGTAGAATGTCATGTTAAGGCCATTGTTTCTGGCGCCTTATTCCTACACATAGATTTCCAATGCCGTCACGATCTCCTCTTCGCTAGACAAGGATTCGAAAATCATAGCATCATCTCGGTCAAGAATACTGAAATCAAGGCCATCTAAATTCGGTCTCACGTGATCTTCATCCTGAAACAAACTCTGATAGGAGCCGACAATGGCCTCATTCGCTCCCCTCTCAATCGAAAATTCCGCACCATAAACTATGATCTTCCTAATTTGGTTGGACCTCATATGTGCCTCAGCTGTTTTCTGGAAAAAAAATTAGTGTTTCTGTCTTCTGCTTGTAACCAAAGACCTCTAGATTTTTGTCGCCTACAAATTTCCTCGGATTGAGACAACCTATTAGCTTTGACGTTCAGTTCCAATCATTTATGCATCCCCTTTTATTCAAAGCACGAACCCCCTCCAAAGCATTCAGGTTCTGAATATTAACCAAAGCTCTTCGTCGTCTTAACTCCACCCTGCCAACCACCTCCTTGTGCAACTTTTTCAGATTATTCTTAAAAATTTTTAGTTTACGGGCCATGTGAAAACTTGGATTTCTGTCAATCTCATAGCCTTCCCTCCATCTTGGACCGAGTCCAAGAAGCCTGGCTTAAGAAGCCAAAAATTTTCAAAACTAAAAGGCGACTTACGTTTTCGAACACTGGCCACTGTCTACGAGCAAAGGTACATGATCAGAGATTATTGTGGGTAAGCACGTTTGAGTAATCCCAGGGAACCTCTATTTCCACTTGGGTGAAATAAGAAATCAATCAGTTCTGGAACAAGAAGGATCCTCGATACCGCAAGACCAAGTGAACCTGCTTCCCTCCAACGGAAGATCAATGAGTTCCTTTCTACTAATGGAATCATTAAATTCTCACATATCTTGGGAGAAATGATTGGTAACAATTCTCTCGCCCGGGAATCGTGTAACATTGAAGCCTCCTCCAGTGCACCACGGTCTCCTCCATCTATAATCTCTTGCATCTAACTCCGACTACAAAATCCTATTATCAATTACATTCCGAGGACCATAAGCAGCTTATAAAATCCAAGTGAAATCTTCGTCAACCAATTTTAGAAGGCATGAAACGTTAAATAAGCCACGCATAACATCTTAAGTGACCCAATCGACCTATTGACCTCCTCCGATAAAACGAGTATCTGCCGTTGTCATGGTATCCATGTTTGTTTCCTGAATACAGACCGAGTCATGTTTCTATCTTTAAGAAGCATTTTAACCACCCTACTTTTTCTCCTGCTATTAAGGCCACTCACATTCCAAGATATGCTCCGGATACACATATTCAAACCAACTTCTTTTCGATACACCTTCCCCTATCACCATCAAATTTCTCTCTCCTTTCTCCTGTCTTCTTCTTGCAATCATTATTAATCGAGTACTCTAGCTTCTTCTGCTCTCTCACCTTTTTACTACTTGATTTGTGAGAGACACAGGCAGAGTTCTTTGGAAGAAAAGATTCACTATTTTTGGCTACCACTACATGTTTCAATATCCAACAGCAATATTCCTCTCAAACCCTTCTATGGACACATCCAAGAATTTGCCAAAGCCCTTAGCTTTCGTCTTAACACATACCGATAAAATCAAATCTGCAAAATTCTCGGGATTATGCCCTACACAAACATCTCCTGAAGACCACTCACATGTTGGATGTAATTCAAAGGCACAACAAACTCGGTGACAACAAAAGGAAGCTTCCTGGTAGCTTCTTCCCCATTGCGCCAAGGGACCCCATCCGCTCTCACTCAAGTCACTGCTATGAACCTCTGAGGAGTCCCAAAAGGCGAAACCACCCACCACCCACTGATTCCACATCTTCCTCCCAAGAGAAAACGTAGGTAACCTCCTTGCTTGAGAATAAAGAATCACCCTGAAGCCAATAATTGAAATCTGAGGTTGATATTTGAAAACTTGGAGAGGACTGATGATCACCTTTAAAGAACCAGCGGGGGTTCCAAGAAAGATAGTGAACAAAATTCGTCATCAAACCTTTGCAGTTCTTGATAATAGTAAAATTGCTGCCCCCTAGCCGAAACAGTATTATCTTCCGACCTGCGTGAAGAATTTGTGGGTCTTTGTACCAACGCCAGAGACGAAGAAGCATTAGAAGGGGAGGAAGAAATAATTGGAGAGGTACATACCCCATCGAAAATAAGTTTCTGTTTTTTTATCAAAATACAAAATCAGAAAAGCTTTTGACCTTTAAAACCTCCGCAACAGGGCTAACAGAACACCCCTAAAAAAGCGGTATTTGAATCCATCAAGGGATTGAGCAGCACAGTTCCAAAACTATTAGACGAAGCAGAGAAGAAGGCCCAAACGCCCGAGCTTGCTTACTTGGTCCATCACTCATCCACCCTAGACTTTGATTTTTCAAAATTTTGAATACAGACCAGACTGCATGCTGCTCCTATTGTTCACCTATACTCCCCTGACTCGTGGATGCACTCTTTGTCGGCCAGCATTTGACGACCGAACTCTTCTCCGTTCCGTGGCTACCACATGTCCTCTTCCCTGAAGAGAACGACTGAATTTCTGCAACTTTGCTCGTTCTAAGGCAGCTTGCCCGAGTTTCAACCCAAATCGTTGCCGTGAACTTCTACCCCCTAACACCGGAAGCTCAAACATGGAGGGATCGATCCTCCAAAAAGAACTTCAATTCGCGCCCATCTTAAATTCTTTCTCTCTTCTATAGCGTGATCCACTCGCACAAAACCTCCACATCTGTTGCCAATTTGACGCCACAGTTCATCACACCAAAGGTGAATTGGTAAGCCAACAACATGGATCTACACAGAATCTGGTTTAAATTCTCCTCTTTAGCAACCCACCAGGGGGTTCCAGAAGTCCAATAATAATCGTGCACTGTTCACCACCCATTCCTTCTCCAACGAAATCCTTGATGCCTCAGAGAGGGACGAAAAGTCGAATAAGAAGAATGCTCCATCCAAATCAGAAACTAGAGCACCACCTGCCCTTTTCCACCACTCATCCACTCGCAGTTGCATCTCTGCAAGCAACGACGGCGTATCCATCTAATCCTCTATTCTCGCAACTGGGCAACGTTTCAAGAAATGTAGTCTTTCTTCGCCTGACTCATCATTGACCACAAAATCAATGCCTGGTTTCCCCGCAGAGGAGAGTGAGGACTTGGGTAAATCTGGCCAAGGGTTATGGAATCCACCAGAAAGAAAGATTTCTGTGGCGTTATTAGAAAAGAGAGCTTGACACCCGTGAAGTCCCTAATTCTCCAAGCTTCCAACCTCCACCCACCTTCACCATATTCTGCCGGAATATGAACGAAGCTACTTGAAGCATAAATCAGGCTTTCCACCCACCAAAATCTGCCCTCTCAATTCTCTAATAGATTCAGCGCCAGAGCACTGTTTCTGCCCCAATGGTTTCTAGTGAACCCCTTGTACGAACTTGATGCCTCTTCTAAA
Organism: Escallonia herrerae; assembly: GCA_033070095.1. Classification (NCBI taxonomy): domain Eukaryota; kingdom Viridiplantae; phylum Streptophyta; class Magnoliopsida; order Escalloniales; family Escalloniaceae; genus Escallonia; species Escallonia herrerae. The sequence continues at coordinate 3,632 of JAVXUP010004527.1, forward strand.
GATTTGCAAAACCACTGGATATTATCACGCCTTAATAGTACCTCTCTGACTACCCCTCCGCCCCTTTCCACCAGCCGAAACTAGCTACCCTCAGCCAAAAAGTCAAAAGGTCTTCCATCGTTGTTGGAAGATGATGTTCGGCACCGTTGAAGATTTTTCCACCATTTGCAAGAAGCAAGATGTTTGCAACTTTCAAGAGGCCTTAGCGCCTTGCATTGTTGTTTCAGGAAAGCATCAAAATCTGACAGATAAGAGAGGGAGGGAGGGAGGGGTTTGGCGATCTTTTGTGTGTTTTAGTGAGCGGGGGGAGGGGGAAAAGAGGGAGGTATGGGGAGGGGGAGGGGGGAAGAGGCCATATGACTATGTACACCAATCATGATATGAAGTTGCAGCTTATATATACATGATGTGATGTTACAGCTTTCTTCCTATGCCCAATCACTTTGTCTAACAGTCACGTATCTTTGTATACCAAAAGAATGTCAAAAGTATTTTGTTGGTTAGTGTCGAAGTGTCTAGTTGTTCAGAGTTAAAATCGATGTACTTATTATATGGACATGAAAAGAAGTACCTGACACCTATCTGAGACTTTTTTGGCTGAGGGGGTGGTGGGATTGTGATAATATGTAGTCGTGGGATGTTGAATGCTGTCTTCTACTCTTGCAGATTAAAAATCTTGCTGCTGATCTATGTCTTGACAGAACAGTAGTTCTCAAAATACTTCGTGACCCACCTCCAAATCTTCTTATGCTCAGTGCTGCTTTGCCTGATAAACCTGTTTCTACAATTGTGGAGTCTGAGATAAATTCCTTGGAGACCGCTCCTCTGGTAACAGCAGCAACAAGTACAGCAAAAGCAGAGGCTAAAGTGAAAGTTCCAGTTCATGTCCTTCAAAGCAGCTGGTCCGCTAAAAAGAGGATTAAGAAAGTCCAATTTGAAACTCTTGAACGAGTCTACAGCCGAACAAAGCGCCCCACGGTGAGTAAACTTTGTCATGCATTTTTTATTCATAGAAATTTTGTCAACAACTGACACGTAGTGTGGACTTATATCTTACGGAAAATTCACCTCTGAAGACTGAAGAGGACTGATATGCCACGTATAGGGATTTTTGCACAGAAATAACACCAAGGAAGAGTAACCTATAAGTTGAAATATTAATAATTGCTTGTTTATTTCTGGATCTTAAAGTTCTAAGTTGAGGCAACTTTCCTGTCAATTCAAGATGAAGGGAAGTTTTTTGCTTATTGGCTGTCTGGTTCAACATCCCTTAGGACCTTCTGAGCAACTGACCTGCTTTTCAGGTTATGCGTTGGTCCTGAAGCTCTGTAACTTCCCAAATAGGTTAATACAAATTCGATCACTATTTTTCTAAATGAATATCGCATTATGCCATCTTGTTTAACTGGCACTTGAAATTTTGAAGCAACTTAAGGCTAATAAGATTAACATCACCAGGAAGCTTGTATTTTAGATGATTTAACACAACTATCCTTGATGTTATTTTTTAGGATTTCTTTAGAACCGTGGAATCCTAGAACGTAGTGGATATAGAGTCACCTTGTTCTGCCATTATGCCATCTGAACTTGTATGTTTCCCTCTTAAGATTGGGAAACACTATGTTTTCGTTTCTCTGATAAAGATAGCATATGTTGTTAGGGAAAAGGTTGATAGTTTTCTTTCGATGAGTATGACTGCAATAACATTACTGCAGAATGCCATGATTAGCAGTATTGTGCACGTGACAAATCTGCCTCGAAAAAGAGTTGTGAAATGGTTTGAAGACAAACGTGCTGACGATGGAGTTCCTGATCAACGCCTACCATTCCAAAGGTCCACTTCTGAAGCTGCCTCTTCCTCTTAAAGAACAACGTCGTAACATATTTTTGGATGTCACGCGCTTGGAAGTTATTTGAATAACTAGCTGCATTTATAGTTACCTACTTTTATGCAATAGTCCAGTTGTTAACATCTTCTGCACATTTCTTAGCAGATGTGAGTAGGTTGTCGGGGAGTCCATACGTAGTAGTCCTTCATAAGCTCCTATTGTCATCTTCTTTGGCGTGCCTATTTAAATGTTGCAACTAATAATCAGTTAAAATGTTTGGATCAAGTTGCCATAGTTAGTTACTAAGTTAAGTTTTAGAGTAGTAATAAGATTTACTTATCAAGGCTAGTTCCCGAGCATAAATGCAAAAACTTCAGACATTCGTCAGCATTCTTTGAAAACATTTATATCTCGAAAATGTAGTCGTGGAGCAACATTTTCAAAAGCTGATTTTTGAATTATAAAAGAGACGGCTACTAGAGTTAGATTGAAAGCCAATAATTGTTTGTTTGTCGCGTTCAAGACTCATTTTCTAAGACACTAAAGTCAAACCATTAAATCGTGGTAACTCATGAAGAACGTGAACATCCAAATGCAACCATTGACTTGTACAGTTATGTGTTCTGAAAGGATATGGCTATTAGGTTTTGGGACAAAATAGACGTCTTTGAAGTGGGGGCATTCAGCTTTGCATGGCATGTCATGCCCCAGATGGCTGGGGTGTTGCCTAAGGACAAGCAGAAAACAGGCATGAAGCTACTTAGTTGAGTCTTGGCTCAGAAGAATTATCCTTGCGTAAAAGTTCCATTGGAATACAAAAGCATATGTCCGTGCATCTATACGTACATCTTGTTACCCATGCCCGGACCATGTTCATGAAGATCCAATCTTTTGCCCTCTATTCTTCCTTCAACATACTTCCCTCCCCCTCGCTCTATTTATATGCGAAAACACTTTGGCTTCCCTCAAGTTCAGCACTGTATCGCTGCTTCACAGAGATCGTCAACACTTAGGTGGTTCTTCGGGTTCAGTCTGGAAAAAAAAAGAGGGTTGTCACCGGAGGAAGTGCTGAACATCGAGAGCTAAGGCCTTGCCATAGCATCGGAGGCACATGAATAATGACACTGGTGACCAAGAGTATGAAGTCAAATGCAGCAACGCATGTTTTTCCGCACCGTTTGTCAGCACCCTATGAATCAACTACTTTGAAATCTAGGAAACACTCCTGAGTAGTTCTGTTTGCAACGAACGTGTTGTATTGTGTGGTTTCTTGCTTCTCGCAGTTTTTTGTTTTCTTCTTTTAAATGCTTATGGTGAGCCTTGACGCTTCGGTAAAAACGCTTCATTGTGTAATGAGGTCACAAATTCGACATGAGGAAACAGTCTCTACAAAGTTTCATTTCTATTTTTTACCAAATATGCTTTTGCGAGTTCCTTTTAACATTGGATTACATTCATTGCATCTAAGGCGATGTCATTCCCAGGGGTATTGTGTTTGAAGAGATTTGTATCTGGTTTTCGCCAGCGGACTCGGTTTTGTTGGATACCAAAAGTCCACAACCTTATTCGTATCTATACAGCTAGGATCACAGTTCGGATATATCAATGTTCGTAAGCTAAATTACTTCTCTTTTCTTTAAAAACCTCACGTAGATATGCAAGTCAAATTAAGTTTAAACAAAACCAAGCTATGGCTTGATACCACGCATCTAAAAAAAAAATTATATATATATGGGAGCCGATCATAGCTATATCTTCATCATAAATCTTGCCGTCCACGTGTACCGGTGGATGAACCAGATCTGTCCTTTTTTCTTTTTTTTTTCAAAAAGTGATAACTGGTAGTCTTTAAAGCGGTTATAAAAATGCCAAAAATATCCCTTTTAGGCTAAAAAATCTCTAACCGCTGGTCTTTGTAGCGATTAAGGGCCTACCAATTTCGCCCAACCGTTACACTTTTGGGTGGTTAATGGCCCACACGAATTAAGCAAAACCCCCCTAACCGCCACAAAGAGTAGCGGCTGGTGGGTCCCTGACCGCTACTCTATATGGCGGTTAGGGCCTTTTTCCTTTACGCCTCTCTCTCTCTCTCTTACATTGGATCTCTCTCTCTCTCTTTCCCTAACCGCCACAAAGAGTAGCGATTGGTGGGCCCCTGACCGCTACTATGTGTGGCGGGCCTTTTTCCTTTACGTCTCTCTCTTACATTGGATCCTTCTCTCTCACACTCTCTCTCTAACATAGGATTGCTTACAACATGGGATCCCTTCCTCTCCAACATTTCTCGGCAGATCCCTTTTTTCACTTTTAATTTCTCTCTCTTTTCTATACCAACTCTCCACCATCTTCATCTTCATCTTCATATTCTCCAATTCTTTCTTCCATCTTCTTCATTCTCCAAATCACACTTTCATAATTTCCACCATAACACAAACAAAAAAAATCCTACGATAGAAAATCGGTGGACAACCACTAGAAGATTGGTGAAAATTTACTTCAAATATATCAACTTTAAAGCAAGTAAGTATTTTCAAATTTTCTTATAAATCAATGTTAATTTCATGAATTGAAACTTCTTTATCTTTCGATTGGTCTTTATTTTATGCTTAAATTGTCTTCTTACCAGAAACTAAAACTAGGGTTTTTTTAGAAATTGAAATTAGGGATTGGATTGAAATGCTTACGCTATGTATGGATTGAAATTAGGAATTGAACTAGTGGCTATTATGTTTTGAAATTAGGATTTTGCTTGAGATTCAAAATTAGGGTTTTTTTAGGTTTTCAAAATTGGGGAATTTTTTAGGGCTTCAAAATTGGTGTTTTTTAGAGCTTTGAAATTGGGGGGGTTTTTTAGGGTTTCAAAATTGAGGTTTTTAAGGATTCAAAATTGAGGCTTTTTTAGGGCTTAAAAATTAAGAGTTTTTTAGGACTTCAAAATTGGGGGTTGATTTTGGATTATGTGTTATTGTTTTAGTTTTGGAATGTAAATAGTATGCACGCTAAGTTGGTCTATGATTATATTTTTTTCTTAGAGATATGGAGTTTAACCCCAGACCTTATGATTCATCAATCATATATAATGACGATGACCACGTCGCGAGGGACGTATTTGACGGTGTCGAAAGGGGTATTTTAGAAACAATTCAAAACACAAGTCACCTCTAAGAGTGGGTACTAAATGAGGAACAACGACATATATTAAATAGTCAGAATTTCTCTTTTTTCACCGTCCTTCATCATTGGTCTCGGCACGAGTGCCTTATATTTGTTCTAGTTGAGCGATGGAGGAGCGGGATGAACACATTTCACTTCCGATTTGGTGAAATGACTATTACATTAGAGGATATTGGATTTATACTTGGACTTCTATGTCACGGCAGACCCATTACTTTGAGTGGGACGTCTGCAACGATAACTTAGCTGGCTAGGCAGTATTTTCTCAGAATTCCGAAGGAAGTTCTTACAACAAATGACATCAAACTTAAGTGGCTGAGAGAGCAGTATGGCGTGCTACTTAATGCATACACTCCTCATGATATGGTGACGTATACGAAGGCATTCTTGCTGTATATTATTGGAGCTATATTACTTCCGATGCATTTCGAAAAACACAGTGCATTCGAAGTATATGTTGTTCTTGGATGACCTTGGGGAGTTATACTCGTATTCGTGGGGTTCAGCTGTACTTGCGCACCTATATCGAGCACTGCATAAAGCTACAAGAAAGAGTGCCAAGTCCATTACTGCCTGCCTGACTCTATTATAGGTATGAGTATATATATTCTTGGTTGACGTGTCAATATATTCGTGATTAATTACTAATTCCATATAATGTTTGCATTCACAAGTATAGTCTTACGAAAGGCTACCCACGGGTCGTCCACGGCCGCGAGATGATTCTGATGAGACGTGGCCTAGGGCATGGGCTTGGGGGCATACGCCCAATCGGAAGAGACGGGTAGACCCCACCACCATCTAAAGTTTTATTGGGGAGAGATAGAGATACTGGAGGCATCACAGGTGACATGGCAGCCATACTATAAGACGATGCAATGGCTGGATGATTTTTGTCGGCAACTTCCAGTGTCGTACGTCTTGGCAGGTTTGGTTCGGGTGCCGCTAATTCATTTTGAAGTATGTGAGTTTCAGATGCCCGATCGAGCTATAAAGCAAGCTGGATGTCTACAAGGGATACGAAAACCTACTATAGACATGCAACAGTGGATTACTTGGTAAGAAACTTATGATAGCCTTGTATCGCTGAAGAACACAGGCATCAGTACTGAGGAGTACCTAGAATGGTTTCTCAGGGTGACGCGCACGAGGGTGAATCGCCCTTCCCAGGCAAAGAAGACATCGTATGAGCCACGTGCGATAATCGACCAGTTCTGGGTGTTGAACATTGTAAGTCATTTACTTCTGATTCAATTTTTATTTGTGCACCTTGTTGACCATGCCTGAAATGATTAGCCATATTTTCCATGCATGTCTTTTAGGTTGACCTGGGTAGTGAGGTGTTCAAGCAACTGAGGAGTTTGATTGGTTTGTCCCGCATGCGCCTGACAGTATCAAGAAGTCCATCGAGAGGTACAAGACTGAAGTTTACAATTTCAGTAATGCGTACCGGGGTTACCTAGGGTAGCCGTCTGTTTGATTGCCAGTTGACGCGTACGGCTCTCAGCCCTAGAGTCAGGTGACCCAAGCAACTACCCAGAAGCGCCCAAGCATCCTGTCGGATAAAGGAAAAGCGACAAAGCCATTGAGGCCGGGCAAGCAGGATTGGATTGATGAGCATTACTTTGGGCCTGAGCCAAGGGCTACAACAGACTTTCCCGTTTCGCATTTCCTAGGTCACGAGCACATGAGAACATTGGCGCCTGAAACAGATTGCTCGAATTTTGTCATGGATGCTTACACAGACCTGCTTCGGGTTAGGGAGATATGTCATAACCCCTGCGAAACTTTGAAGCTTAACATGTATCCCTCTCATTTTATCCCTATCGTGATGAACAACATGAAGGATTTCACAGAATGGAGGAAGAGGCGAGGGAAGAGCAAGGGTGCGTGGATACCCTCGAGATACGTGCTAGGCTTGTTGAACTCGGACAATTAATGTCACACGTCTGAGGCGAACCTTATCATGATACCTGGTCTACATGCAAACCACTTCTTCCTATTAGTTTTGTATCTTGCTAATAAAGCGGTCCACGTACATGATAGCATTAGAGAGGACAGACCTGGTCAGCAGTTGGAGCAGATGTACAAAATGTACATTAATGCAGTGGTTAGTCTAGAATTCAAAATTAATTTTACATTATATCATACTTGAAATGCGATTGGCCTTTTTTTATTGTTGGATGCAGAGTACTATTATTCCGCTAGCTTGCAGATATTATTTGGGAGAAGCCATCACGAGCAATCCGACGATGGATCTTTGGACGGTCGAGATGATACAGGACCGACCAAAGCAATATAACAGTCACAATTGCGGGACTTATGTGCTCAAGTACATGGACTACATAGCTTGTGTGGAGGTGCTCGAATCTACGTCGTGGTCTCGGATGGATGGGTTGACGTTTAGATATAAGATAGCTTGGATGCAGAGTACTATATCATACTTGAAATGCGATTGGCCTTTTTTTATTGTTGGATGCAGAGTACTATTATTCCGCTAGCTTGCAGATATTATTTGGGAGAGGCCATCACGAGCAATCCGACGATGGATCTTTGGACGATCGAGATGTTACAGGACTGACCAAAGCAATATAACAGTCACGATTGCGGGATTTATGTGCTCAAGTACATGGACTACATAGCTTGTGTGGAGGTGCTCGAATCTACGTCGTGGTCTCGGATGGATGGGTTGACGTTTAGATATAAGATAGCTTGGGAGCTGAAAAAAGGGTGTAGCTAGACGTCTTTCTTACTATTATCTTGAGATGTACTAGATGTTTTCCTTATTATTACTATTTTTGGATTTTGGATGTTGAGGTTTGAAATTGAATTAGCTCAAAACGGGTTTGTCGACTTTTACTATGGATTTTATTATTATTGTTGGATTTTGGATGTTGGGATTTGAAATTGGATTGTTGGATTTTTCAGATTGTGATTGGATTATCGAGATAGAGAGCATAGATTTTCTAATCAGAAGCGTAAAAAAAAATTCTATCTAACCACTACAAAAAGTAGCGGTTAGGGGCTGAGAGTACTACTGAGATGCTGAGAGGCATCTCTAACCGCTACTCTCTGTAGCGGTTAGATAGAATTTTTTTTACGCTTTTGATTGGTTGGTTACGGTAAGGGGGAATATACTAGACTTCCCTAAACTAAATTAAAAAGCAAGGTAAAATTAGCCCTAGATGACCATGGCTTTGGAGACTTAGAACCGCCTTAAGATGAATCCACGAAGAAGTGTAGATTCAATATAAAGAGTCATATGAAATGCTTATTTTCTCTTTAGAAATGATGTATCACTTCTTAGAAGAAATGGTAGAAAAGTTCTAGAAGGACTAGCCCCCTTAAAATATAGCCAAAAGACCCTTTTTATTGAGGTCTGAGGCTATCCGAAGTAATAAAGAATAACTTTTGAGCCTAAGATCTTTTATGCAGGCAGATTTTTTACTAAAATCATAGATTGGGCAAATGTCAACTACCTAGCCAATTTGTCGAAAATGGAGTGGTTCATCCCTTAATATTTTAAGATTATTTTTTGAATTTGGAGACATTATCTGTCCCTAATTCGATAATTATCTCTGATAAAACAGAAAGCATGTACCAAAATTTGGGAATTATCTCATATTATCTTATAAATTAAGGAGATTTACAGTCACCAGGGATTAATCTCAGGATATTTATGGATTATCTAAGCAATCATAATCTTCTAACTGAACTGGACTCACATTGGACTGGATCGGACGTACCCAGACTAGATTGAATTCCAACGGGACGGGATTACTGGACTGGACAAATTGGACCAGACTGGATAAGTTATTGGACTTACTTAAATAGATTCGGCTCTTTATATTATTAGGTCTAATCTCATAATAATAAAAAAATTAATTACCGACAAAAATAATAATAGACAAAAAGACTACAAAATGGAATGTCTACATAGTCCCTCAGTGAGTGAGTTCACCTGCAGGCGAACATCACTGAAAAACAAGGCATTATTATAGTGAAAACACAGAAAATACCACAAGACTGTGAATAGACTTGCAAATAGTACACAGATGTGAGGTCGGACCTTTATAAGCTTACTACGTATCCTTTAAAGAGGAATCTGACCAACTTAGTTTGATAGATAGGACATCACTCATAGCCGTAGCCAACACTAACGATGACTCTTCGGTGAGTGTACTGGAACGATATTGGAAAGATAATTTTGTTTTGTTGCTTGAAACAATGGTCGACAAATAGAGGGTGCATATCTTGATGTCGGAGCCACCCAAATAATGCTCGTCTAGAGATCCAAAAAAGCATGCGTGTCCGTTGTTAGAGCCACCCAAATGATGGTCGATAAATAGAGAAGTGAAGATCTAGAAGACAACTGTCTAAACATTCTTAAAAGCATGACTCTGTCTACTGCCGAAGTCACACAAAAGCTGGTCGACGAATAGCGGAGCGCATATGAAGACGATAGTTGTCTAAATATCATAATAAACATGACTGTGTCTGTTACGGAGCCACCCAAACAATGGCCGATGGACAGAGGAGCGCATATTAAGATGATAGTTGTCTATATATACTAATGAGCATGACTTTGTCTATTGCCAAAGCCACCCAAATTATGGTCGATGAACAGAAGATCCATATCTAGATGATAGTCATCTAAAACATACTAAAAGGCAGGACTCTATCCATTGTCGGAACAACCCAAATGATGGTTGATGAATAAAGGAGCGCATATTTGGATGATAGTTTTGTAAATATGCTAACAAGCATGACTCTATTCGTTTCCGGAGCAACCTAAATGATGGTCGACGCCCAAGGAAGTGCATATCTAGACTATAGTCATCTAAGATATACTAAAAAGCATGACTCTGTCCGTTATTGGAGCCAATCAAACGATGGTCGAAAAAGCCGAACCTAACAACATGTGGAAGCGGTTGATCGCTTAGAAATAAAGAGGAAATCTGAAAAGAGTTCACTCAAAGCCAAAGCCAGTGATGTCTAAGGATTGTTGGTCGTTGAGTGTTGGACCATATCAATTTATTCCTTAATTGATTTGGAGAAAATGTTACTTCTAGCAATAATGGGATAAAATGTTGTACTACCCTTACACCGTACAAAATCACCGAATTGAGCAACAAATTTGAAGGATCATCCAATCAAAATATTATTGATTTTGACAACAAGGGCACACAAGCACACAAGCACACACGCACACAGACACACAAGTACAAGATGTTTTATGACATGCTTAACATTATAAACATGCACACACGACAGGTAAAATGAGAATCTCAAGCAAAGCACACAAGTACACAAGATTTTTTTTTAGTTAAACCGAAAAATTCTCAACATTGATTTAATGGAATTTGTAAAGAGACTAGGACGGGTGATTGGACAGAGGGCAGGAATAATGAAGGTAAAACTGGCCAGTTAGTCAGAAGATTGGAGGAAATTAACAAAAAATCGGACAGTTCATCAGTAGGCTGGAAAAATGACATGGAAAGCTAATCGATTTTTTCGTTCAGAATTTAGGCACCAACTAAATTGGGTCCAATTGCCCATTATCGTCTTTCTCTACTCTCATATTCCAAAAGCAATTCCTTAATTCAATCCTATTCTAACTCAAATCTCTCCCTTCTCCAAGTATAAAACCTAAGGTTCTCTTTATCTTCCATATCTTCAACCCTAGAGTGATGGAGAGAGTAAAACAAGGTCATGAAGTAGGCCCCCAAATCAGGCGGATTTTGAGGTCTTGTTCGATGATTCAGAGGTATGATAGAATAGTCCTCACTCCAGACCAAATCATACACTTGAGCAATTTGCTCTTCAATGATCAGGTATGACTTCTCTCGTCCTCGTATACATATTATACATCGATATGGAATATTCAAGATTGTAATTCTCCCATGCAATATAGGGCCCCACATGCATTTTTCTGCATGTTTTGTCATCCCATGCATGAAGTAGTAGGTTCTCTGAGTTATCTCTTTCTCTTGCTTTGATTGCATACAGCCACTCACCAAAAAATATTAGGCTTAAGTTCTCCCAATCTGGTGAGGGAGTGGTGGAATAAGGTCCCTGACATGGTGGAGGAGCGGTAGCTTTGACAACATTTGATTATTTTCTGTATGGGTTGCATTCTATCACCAATAGCAAAAAGTGCCTTTTGACCCTAGCTGAGTACCAGTGGGATTGCACCATCACTTTTCATTTTCCCTTCGAAGAAGCGACCCTCATCTCATACGAACTCGTACATATTATGGGCATTCAGGTGAGGGTTAGCCTATACCGTGGGCCTACGACCTAGACTAGGATCGCGACCTCGTGGAGAGGTTCCTAGGGTTTATGCCGCTCCTTCAAGAAAGGTGGCTCAATTTTACTTACTACCTTTCAATCTCATTATGATGGTATGACATTAGAAGATGCCCATGCGACGATAGTGGATTAGTATGTGAGAGGTTTTTGCTATACGTGCTTGGAGAGATCTTGTTTAGCAAGGGGGATGACTTTGTGTAACTCTGGTGTCTGAAGGCCCTAGAGAACATCGAGCAGGTAGGGGAATATGATTGGAGGACAGTGGTGCTGGACCACATGTACTATTTTATGAAATCCATCTCCAGACTCCTAGCAGCGAGTTTCATGGGATATAGTGATATATAGGAGGTATTCTCTTCCCTTTATTGCTCCTTGTTTTTGTCCATCTCAAATATGTTAGATTATATCTCATGAATTTGCCTCTTATTGTCACAAATTTGGGGAAGTGTGAGGAGACGAGGCCGTCGATGTATAGATAGAACTTCTGGACGAAGTAAGGCTAGCTTGATCACTATGGTGTAACAGGAGTGCTTTAACAATCTCGTTCAACATCAAGTAAATTCGTTGTTTGCCTATTCTACTTCCTCTTGTCATTATCTTTTGTGATGTTCTGTTTTCATAATTTTGATTTTATGCATAGGACTCGCTTTCAAAATGGTGGGCCGAGGACCTCTATGAAGAAGAGTCGAAACTCACTCAGAGTCGGGCCATATTGGTAAGGCTTTCCCATGAGGAGTTCTATCTGGGTGACAGGATGATCTTCCAGCACTATTCAGATGCTCATCCTTGGATCTTGGCTAACCCCCGGTGAAGATATATAGGACAACGACTCTAGATAGGTCTTGAGATAAAGTTTGCTAAGGTGGATAGCTGTATCCTCTTTGAGGTGGGTGAATGACCCTCGAGCTTATGAGGCATTCACCCGAGAAGACATAGGTCCTGCTTTGATGTTGGAGTAGGCAAAACGGATTAGGGATGCATGGGTGGAAAAAGGGAAGAAGAAAGAAAAGGAAGGGAAGGCAAGGCTGAGAATATGTTAGGGCTGATGAAGCTAGCCCAAAAGAAGATAGTTATTTTTCGATCCCTTCATTCCTTTTTTTTTCAGTGTCAAATCATAATTGCACGGTATCAAATTTTCATGAAACCATTGAAGTCAATGGGCTGATGAAGGAGACCACATATGTGTCTACGGCTCCATTCACGCCACCATCTAGTACAAGATCCGAGGCTGGTCTGGGAGAAACTCCATTACACCGAGCGGATATCACCCCACGAGCTCATGTGGAGGAGGAAGAACCTACAACAAAGAGAGTGGTAGGATGAAGACGTGGGCCACTAGCAGAGTCATTTCCAAGTCTATCTGCAAGTCTAACTTCAAGCTGATATACAATAAAGAATTCCTTATGAAATACCCCTAACTTCGAGAGCTGGTTAAATAGTCATCCGTGACCCAAAAAATAAACGGGTGCTAATTTTGAGTAATGCTCGAGGATTAGTAGTGCATTAAAGTTTAAAAATATTTTGGGGCGAAAATGTAATTTTTGAATTCTGGGGGGCATCTTCTTAATTTTGGAAAACTTTGGGGCTAATTGTAAATTACTGTTTCCAGTGATGAAAAAAATAATCAAATGGGTGATAGTATATGCTTCAATGGAATTTAATTTAATTAGTCGAGATTAGACCAAATTTGGGGCTTTGATGTAATTATACAAAAGTTCGGGATTAGTTTGTAATTATGAAAATCTTGGGAGTTAATTTGTAAAATTTGAAAATACGCATTAGGTGTCAAGTTTTAGGGGAATTGGCCTCGTAGATGCCACCTCTTGCTTTTGTGGATGACTAATGCAAATATATTGTAAACAAATGGAAGGATAAGTCTACAGAGAAAGAAAAAAAAATGGGGTAACTTTCCACTTGGGAAAGCATCCATTTTGGGTAAGATGAACAGTAACCGAGCAAGAAGAAAATAGCCATGGACAACAGAGAGAAGAGAGAGCTTCGGGGGAAGAAGGAAATAGAGAAAGAAGAGAGAAATTCGGGCAAGGGAAGAAAGGAAAAAGGAAAAAGGGATTGAGAAATACTTCCAAGGGTAAAAATTTCACCTATGGTGTTAATTTCAGTGTGTGTTTTGAAGATTTAGTGTGTGTTCTTCAGGTTTGGGGATTTGATTCGAATGGTATGTGTTTAATTGTGTGTAATTGATGTATATAAATTGGGTTAGGGCATGAACAATGGGATTGTAATGAGTTTAATTGGTTTAAGATAAGTTATTGAAAGAATCCATGCGTGATTGTGGGTTGAAAAACCCAGGTACACAGCTGATTGAATAAGGAAGAAGATAGGTGTGTGTTCTGAAGGTGTAATAGTGTGTGTTTGAATTTGAACAGTAGATTTTTTTGTCGCTAAAAATAAAACTTAATTAAGGCAGTTTCTTTCATGAATTTTTATAAATAGTTAGGGTCCAAATTAGACGAAGTCCAAAACTGTAACTCCCAATGTTTTTACGAGACCTACGCTCTGGAATATGTTGAGAATTTTCAGAGTTCGCAAAGAGTGCTAAATTGGAGTACTGATTAAAGAACTTTATTAGATTATTTAGCGTAGCAAACCAAGCTATTTTGATTTGAAAATTTTATAAAATCTTATCTTACTAATATGATTCATATTCTAAAATTTCGTGCCATTTTGAGGCCGATAGGTATTTTTCGCGAAACTAGCCTTTTGGCGCTCGATCCGGGCATCGGTTCAGGATTTTCTGGCAAAATTTTTTTAAAAGACTTTTTAGTACAAAAATGATATCTGGATGCTTAAATATCAGTTTAAGATATTTTTGAGATTTTTCCGGTGCCGGAAACCCCCAGGGGTGTTTTGGTAATTTACCACCCCGAAGGGGTATTTTGGTAATTTTACCTATAAGAGGTATTTTGAAGTAAATTTACACACAATAAGATTATTGTAGTGATTTTGCATATGGAAAAGTCATTTTGAGAATTAAAGTGTAATAGGGGGTATTTTGGTAATTTGTCACCCTGAGGGGGTATTTTGGTAATTTTACAAGCAAAATGTATTTTTGTGTAAATTAACATACAATAAGGTTATTTGGGTGATTCTACTTACGGGTAGACCGTTTGGGTGATTTAAGTCCGAGAGGGGCATTCTGGTAATTTTACACCTCGGGGGCATTTTGGTAATTTTACATACGCGGTGCGAGGGCTTCATTTTGGGAGTATGTGTGAGTTCGTATTAAGTTATACTTTTGTTCTATAGGCTGTATTCTAATGATTAGATTATTCCACTTAGGTTAAAACTAAAGACTTTCGGTTAAGATAATTTAGCTGCGAATCCAGGTAAGGAATTATATCTGAACCTTGGGTAAGGACTTTGTCCGAACCCTTATTCGATTTCTTGTACTCATAAGTACTCCTTTGATATACTTATGACTAATTTCGAATTTTGAATTATGTATGGATATTGGTGTGATATTGCCAGAAAACCCTAATATTGAACCTAACTCGATTATTTGGAATTCTTGTGATGCTCTCATGTATTGCATGCTGAGCAAAGCTGATCATTGTTTGTATCCATTCTTCTGAATTGTTATTTCTAAATCTGATAGCTGTTCACAATTGTTTTTACTGTTTATCTGTGATTTTTCTTCTGAAAATTCTGATTTCTTCTAAAAATTCTGAATGCTCACTTATGTCAGTATGATTATTGTTATTAGAACCCGAATTGATTTCGGAGATATGAGCTTATGTTAACGCTCATTGATATTGTTGATTTTTCTGTGTTGACCTGGGTTTCTGTTCTGTGGTAGGGCGTAATAAGGTTGGTCTGAATTCTGCATGGAATGCAGGCTAGTACCCAAGTGGACTAGTAATTATTCTGGTACATCATGCATGTGTACACTTTTGTGCTTCGCCAGAATGGCATTGCGACCGCGGAGGATCAACGTTGATTTTTGATTTTATATGCTCTGTATACTGCCGCGACTGTTACAAAAATGTCTGAAAAGTATTATCTGAAATGATTTGTGCTTCTGTTGAAATCCTTGGGAAAATCTTCATTGTATTTTGAAAATGATGACTCTAGAAATGATCTATTATTGATTGTTTTGGAATCAGTCGTGTTTGTTCTGGTTCATTTTGGTATTTATTTCTGATGAGTTTTTTTTATCTTTTTGGAAATCATTGAATCTTTTAACCATCTGAAGTATTTTGGAAAGTTTCGTCAGTTGCATTCTTTGGAATCGTTTTGTAATCTTGTTGGTAGTCCTTGTACGACCTTACTGAGCTCTCAAAAGCCCGCCCTTCATTTGACTCCCTTCTGCAGGTGATGATCAGTAGTAAATTGTTCGGGAATGGGTTAGAGACTGAATGAGATTCTGACGAGCCCATGACTACGGTATAGTAAGACCCCTACATGGGTCTGTACTGTTATTTGATCTTAGAAATTTTGAATTGTGAAGAACCTAAGCTGTAATAGTTTAAGCTAAGCAATTGTGATCCAATATTTTGAGAAATTTGAGTTGATGCAGAATTAGATGATTTGGAATATGTGTTAGTGAACATGTCTGACAAGTTTGATGTGATCTGGTAGGTTAACGACCCAGGAGTTCGGGGCAGTGGAACTCTGGATTTCGGGGGCGTTACACCTTAGTGCTACTAAAGAGAAATCCATAGCTAGTGCAAATTCCAAAGCAAAGGAGAAGTTGTCTGTCTATCTATTTGTCGGTTTAACAGAGTTCAGATCATCTTTTGGCAAAAGCTGAGATCGGTCTCGATAAATGAGCTGATATAGGTTTGTGGCACAACTTCAGAATCTGAGGAGAGATTGTGGGAAGAAGGCAAGGAAACAACTGCCTTAGATTTCTCAGACATCTAGCCCAGCTCAGAGAGGTCTCGGAAGTGATGCCAGAGATTAGGTCTAGGAGTTCTTGTTCCTAAGATTCTTGATTTGAACAATGTTAAATTTTGTTTCAAACTCTAGCTCAATATTAAGTTTACAATGCTTTGCTTATATATAATTTGCATGTTTTTCTTTTACATGTTTTTAAGCACGTAGCTCAAAAAGAAAGAGAAGATTGAGATGAAAAAAGGTCG
Organism: Escallonia herrerae; assembly: GCA_033070095.1. NCBI lineage: Eukaryota > Viridiplantae > Streptophyta > Magnoliopsida > Escalloniales > Escalloniaceae > Escallonia > Escallonia herrerae. The sequence continues at coordinate 20,049 of JAVXUP010004527.1, forward strand.
AAGGGTTTATTGAAAATAGGTACAGGCATAGGCCAAACAATGAACATACCCTCTGGCAATCCCACAATACTACCCAAGCCGGTTAGTCAGGAAGCGAGCTTTTTTTTGGAAAGTTTTACCTTTGAGGGAAAAGGGCGGTTAATCCAGAAGTGACCCTAGAAAAGATTTCTATTGAGAAGAATGAACAGGTCTTCTTTGAAATATTTTATTTTTTGGAATCACAAACCAGCTTGTTGGTCAGCATGTCGTCTTACAGGCAAAGGTGGGAAAAAAGGCCAATTTTACAAAAACCCTCCAGTTCTTCCGATTGAGTTAGATTTTTTTTTATTATAAACTCTCTACAGTTTCAGGATTCCTTTCTCTGGGTATCATGGTTGTGGCCTTTATGAATATCAGATAACAAGTTCAATTTTCACAAGCGAATCCCAATGGTTGATGATGGAGATGGTTTGATAGCTTTCGAGATTAAGTTTCAATCATTCGCTGATTCTTTCAAAAAAATAATGGGCACTTTCATTTCAAAAAAGACCATGATGTTGTGGGGTTTGTAACTTCTCGGATTCATAAAATCATGTTTTTTATTCAATATTAATGAACTTTGGCCTACCTTTATGAGGAATTCACAGCTCTAATGTATGACCCTATGAAACTAACTATTGCCGTGCTTGTCATCCAAAAGGGATATCACTTTTCTCTTATGCGTCTATTAGAAGTCACTGTGGAGTGGGCAAAGTCTTTCGTTTAAGGTAAGCACATTCTTCTCTTTTCTCTCATGGAGTACTTATCTGTTAAATCGGACAACACATGACAAACAGTATGCTAGTGGTCGAATGGAAGCTTTGGCGTTATGTCTTGTTGCTAAGTATCTCACCTTTGTCGATATAGGATTAGTTGATGTGAGGTTAGCAGACTTCGTGTCTCAAGTATTCTTCCAAGGAAAGACTTTAGTTCCAGTACTGGTTACAGAGACCATTAATGAAATCACTAAGGTACATCGAGACCCTAGTGTTGAATTCAGAGGTAGCCCTGTACTTTACATCTAAGAAATTATACCATTGAAGGTACTCCCCTATGGATCTAGGAATAATGATATGCATATGTGGGTCTTGGATCATATGCATTTAATAGCTGAACCAATCGAGGTAAGGTATCATCCCACTCCTTTAGATCTGAACCTTTACTTTTTGAGGGTTGTTCGGGTATCGATGCCTGGACCCAGTGTTTTTGTATTAAAGTGTATAAAGATATTCGTTGTATTGCAATTGGTAGAGGACTCACGTACCTGTTCTGCGATCCTCTGTATATCACTGTGTCTGAGACTGCGCTTCCCATCTTTCTATTTCACTTGTTATATTCTTTAACAGTTTGGTTATGAGCAAATCATTTCGATGTCTTACAACAATTTTTTTCTCTATGCATGAACTGACTTCTTCTTTGGCTCACACACTTTCTCAAGGATGGGAGACCTATGCACATTGCCATCATTCTATTTTATGCTGGAGTGAATCGTCATGGTGTATCCTTTGATCCATCTTTGTCATCCAATTCTAATATTGCTTGGGTGTGGCCTCGCATTTAGTAAACAATTTTGGTTAGTGAGAATAGATTGTGAGTAGAACTAGACTCAAACTTTTTTAGCAGCAATGAGACCAAATTTCATGAGAAGGCTAAGGAAGAGGCTCATTTACAGGAAGGTTTCGGACTTCAATTTTTTTATGCCCAAAAATTATCCTAAAGTGCTATTTGGGGTTTCCATCGACCTCAGACAGAAGAGGAGACTGAAGTCATTTGGATTTGGACGATCTTGGATCGATTCCCGAAAGTTTAAAGAAAAATTCGATCTTAACATAAATTCGATTAAAAAGTTATTTTCTGATGGGCGTTAGAATGATCGGTTTGCCACTCTGCCTGCTAATGAATATAACTACCAAGGAGACTATCTTAATGCCAATGCTAGAACCGGGCTAGAAGACAAAATAAATGCTTATCTTCAGAGCAGGTTTGATCAAAAGAGAGGAAAAATGGTGATGCCAAGGAAAGTGAGTTCGCAGTTAACGTGGAGGTGCAGCAGGGAATACAATCTGAGTCAGATGCCAAGTACGTTGATATAGGACACAACAAGGATGGAGTAAGGACACAGACCAAGGGCTCCTCAAATAAAGCCTGAGGATGGCAGGGCAACAAGGGCGATAGCACGCGTGAATACACGACGACAGTCACAGTTTGATGCTTAGGTCCAGAGTTAAGGTCCTGTATGTTTCTCTCACTAGAATTATAAATTGAGAAAGTTAAAATGTGAGAATGAGTTCTGTGAATGTGAAGTCCTTCAAATGAATTCCCAAGGCACCTATTTATAGAGGTTGAGATGATGATGATGATGTCATCAATTGACACGTGGTATTCCTCGAGAGTGACACGTTACCGAGGGGGTCCACAGGTGTTAGTGCTACAGGGACTGTCAAATTGCATATTCACCTGGTTTGCCTCGCACAACATCACTATGTTTGTCTGAAAGACCGGTCCACACAGCACCGGTGTAGCCAGAGAGTCCTGTTCATCTAGCCACCAGTCCAAGGCCCTTGCAAGTCCCGATGGGAATCAAGAGACACCAAGGACCTGACAGCAGTGGGGAAGACCCGACGTCTAACTGTCAGGCGAACTAGGCGCGATGCCCTCCGGAGACGTGCTTCCATCTCGGAGTGACCCTGGGTTCATAGTCCCTAGGGGTGCTAATGAAAGCCCCTAGTGCCGGACCATAAAGGCTAGTCATGCAGACACCCTAGCAAAGATATTGTTCCAAAGGAATTGCCTATCTCGCAGGTGAATCCTTGTGCCGGAGCACTCGGATCGCACCAAAATAGTGTCCCGAAGGAGTCGCCTACCCTACAGGACGAGGTAGCATTTCGGAGGAGTTGTCTGCCTGGCAAAAAAGGAGTTAAAGCTCCCTGGCAAAGATAGTGTGCTAGAGAAATTGCCTATTCCCGCGAGTGAGTCCTTGTAGCAGAGCACTCCGAGCGCGCCAAGGTAGTGTCCTGGAGGAGTCGCCTACTCGACGGGCCGAGGTAGCATCCCGGAGGATCCGTCTACCTGGCGAAAGGGGAATCTTCATGCTGGAGTATAGAGCTCTTTAGCAGAGATATTGTCTCAAAGGATTCACTTATCCTTGTAGGTGTGTCCTTATGTCGGAGCACTCGAAGCGCGCCAAGGGAGAGTCCCGAAAGAGTTGCCTACCCGATGGGTGGAGGTAGTATTCCGGAGGAGCCATCTACCTGGCAGAAAGGGATTCTTCATACCGAAGCACTTAGAGCTCCCTGGCAGAGATAGTGTCTCAGAAGAGTCGCATATCCCCACAGGTGAGTCATTATGCTGGAGTACTTGAAACTCGTCAAGGTAGCGTCCTAGAGGAGTCGCCAACCTTACGGGTCGAGGTAGCTTCCTGGAGGAGCCTTCTACATGATGGAAGGGGAGTCTTCATGCCTGAGCACTTAGAGCTCCCTGGTGAAGATAGTATCCCGAAGAGGTCACCTATCCCCACGGGTGAGTCCTTGAGCCGGAGCACTCAGAGTGCGCCAAAGTAGTGTCAGGGGATTTACCTACTTGACGGGCTGAGGTAGCATCTCGAAGGAGCCATTAAACTAACGGAAGTGGAGTCTTCATGCTGGAGCATTTAGAGCTCCATAGTGGAGATAGTATCCCGGAAGAGTCGCCTATCCCCACGAGATGCTGCACACTTCAAGAAATGGGTCGAAGCATGTTCTGTGACCAAGGCAAGGTGCACATGGTGTGGTAAAGAGATGGACCAATGCTGGGGTGTGGTAGTGAGACAGAGAGCCGGGGGGCCCGACTGTATCAACGATACAGTGTATGACAGAAAGCCAAAAGGCGTGACTGTATCAGCGGTACAGTGCATGGACGCAGTAGAGTGTGTAAAGTTTCATGTGTAAGTGACATGGAAATGGTGCAAGGGCACGGAGACAAGTATTGTAGTGTTCGGCATTGTGCTAGGGGCACGTGATGCATGAACAGCGCACGGGCACAACGACAGGTGTTGTGGAGTTGGCACTTGGGCATGGTGACGGATGTCGTAGAGTCGGTGCACGGGTGCAGGCAATAAGGGTCATAGACTCGGTGCTCAGGCACGACTGACAGGGCTTGTATAGTCGATGTGCCAGTGTGGCGGTCCAAATGTGCACAATCGGCCAAGGCAGCCTACTGAGGTAGGGAGACCGACCAGTGCATCCGGTCGACCAGGGCAACTGGCCGCAGGGCAGGCCGATTGATCGGCACAGGCTGACCGAAGTAGGCGGATCGATAATAACTAGACGGGATAACAGAGGTCCAAATATGCATAGCCAATATGGGATAGCAACAAGTGGTAAAGATCAAAAGAATGGGGTATGCTTTGGTGACTGGGTAGGAGAGAGTTTTAGTATTGGAGAGGCTGACTTTTGGATGGAAAGGCAATTGAAAATTTGGTTCGACTATTCTTTTGGACGAGGATAACCGCTCTCATGGTTGACTGAGAAGAGGAACATGATAACATAATGGCAAATTGAATACTTCGTTGGTTGGTGATAGGACTTAGAAACATCTTATTTCTTTCTTTTCCTTTCTATTTCGCCCTAACTTTTGCCTAGACCGCCCTTTGCAGTTTTTTCGACCTAGCGGGCTCTTTTTTTATATTTCTTTTTATCGAGAATGTAGTCAAAGTCGACTTAAGCTAAATAGAAAATTTTTATTAAAATTTACAGCACTTGATGCATCTTTACGGGTTGCCTATGTACCTGCATCTAAAGTGTTAACATCATAATGTATGTGTTGATACCGTTCTTAAGGAAGGATCATGTCATTAATAGTTTATTTACAAACCTGCTTTAGATATGGTATTTCTTTAATTGATCTAAGTTACAAAGTTGTGAAAATTCAGTCCCATTTAAATCCACTGACCGAGCTGCACCTTCTGTCATAATCAACTAGATCATATAGGCCATGAGCAATTAGGCTCAATCTTTCCTCGGGGTTTTTGATACTTGTCTAATATATTTTTTTTGAAAACCAAATCTCCTTTTTTCAAGGTTTCTCTTGTCGCGTCTCCTTCTCCTTTGGGCGCCCGCAGACATACTCTTCCTTAGTGAAAGGAAAAAAAAAACTAAATTACCGTGCTTTTTCACTCGTTTCGTTGAATGCTCGGGCAGTTCGTCTATGATAACCCTGAATGTGATAGAGAGCTTTCTAACAATGCTAACTCTTCGAAGCGGTTTCGAACCCTATCTTCTTCGGCCATCTGATTTTTCAAAAGTACACTAAGAGAAGCCACTTTTAATTCTATCGGCATGGCTGCTTCCATACTATAAACCAGTGAGTAGGGTGTAGCACCCAAATGATATGCAAGAGTTTTTCGTGCCAATTACGACAAGTGCCTGTCATTCTGCTTAGGATATTCTTACGCCATACTTAGGTATGCCGAGATTTTCATAGGCACGAGAAGAAAGAGGTCAAGATTAGATTGACTATAATAGAAAAATACATGGCACATCAAAGACCAAAATGGTTGTGCTTATAGGAAAAGTTTGGATGCAAACAATACAGCTTCATTGTTGTGCGGTTGGATGTAACTATGTCATAACCTTAGGAACTTGGGAGCTTATCTGTTGACCGCGCGGGTAAAATAGGAGAGGTTGCCAACATAATCTGGCCATCCATCCTTTAGCCTGGACGATCCAAATCTTTTTTAAAAAAAAAAGATTGTCAGACTGTGTAACGGACAAATTTTTTTTACCAAATTACCCTTCCCATGTCGTCTGCTACACTGTGTAGTGGACGACTTTTTGACCCTGACAATTGTTAGTCAAAAAGTAGTCCGCTACACAGTGTAGCGAACGACTTTTTGACTGACACATCTCGCATCCTGTCCACATGTCACATCTTGTCCTGTCCCCTTACGACTGTTATGACTGTTACTTTTTGTCCTTATCCACACGGTCCACTAAATTATGTAACGGACAAACTTTATACATAAACACAGTCCGCTATATTATGAAGCGGACTGTCCATATATATACATATTGTCCGCAACATTATGTAATGGATGAACTTTATATACAAAAACCTAATTTTGAAACTCTTCTCCATTCTTTCTTCTCACAAACTTTTCCAACAGCGTTGGCAAATAGATCTGCGCAATTTCTTCCCAAGAAGGCCTCTAATCGTCTAATTAATCACATAAGTTCACACCAAAAGAAAATATGTATTTTGCGATGGATTTTTAGCGACGGAAGGTATTCCGTCTCTAAAAAGGCCTTTAAGCCACGGAATATCCCGTTGTTAAAAATCCGTCGTTTAATACTATTACCGATGGAAGCCACCATCGGTAAAAGTATTTGCAAATGGACTTTTAACGGCGGACTTTTAGCGACGGAGTTATCGTTGCCAATTTTTTTTTAGAAAATTAGTATTTTCTGAAGGTTTTTTAAATTATTTAAACGACGGAATAAAACCGTCGCTAAAAAGTCCGTCGGTAAAAGTCAGACCTTCACCGATGGATTTTTAGCGACGGTATTATTCCGTCGCTACAGATCCTCGATATAAACCCATATCGGGTTTGTTTCTCTCTCCCCGTTTCTCTCTCCAAAATTCTTCTCTCACCCACCCATCGACGTTCTCACCTCCGGCGACCCTTCTCTACGGCGACCCACCTCCAGCGACACCCCCATCCCTCACCCGACGCAGCGCCACCAAGCCTTCTACTACCGCCGTGCCACAAAGCCCTCCACTTGCGCCGCGCGACGAAGCCCACCATTGCCAAAGCACCACCAACGCCGCCGCCGTCGTACCCACCTCGAGATCTGTATGTCAATTGCCCTAAATTAATCTTGTTGTTTATTTTTCAAAGTTTATTATCAAGCATTTGGCCATATTCGAATTTGTCTTCTCTGCCATGTATAATCTGATGCTGTTAATTTGGACGTTTGGCCATTATTTTGTCTTCTGAATTTGTTGATTATGAAGCATTTGGCCTAATTGAACACTAAATTGAAGTAATTGAACTCTAATTAAACCCTAAATTGAATGCCCTAATCGAATCGAATCCTAAATTAAACTAATTGAACCCCTAATTGAACCCTAACTTGAATGCCCTAATCCAACTGAATCCTAAAGTGAATGCCCTAATCCAACCGAACCCTAAATTGAACCCCTAATTGAACCCTAAATTGAATGCCCTAATCCGACCGAACCCTAAATTGAACTTATTGAACCCCCTAATTGAACCCTAAATTGAATGTCCCAATTCAACCGTAATTGAACCTTAAATTGAAGTAATTGAACCCTAATTAAACCCTAAATTGAATGCCCTAATCCGGGGTCGAACCCTAAATTGAACCCTAAATTGAATGCCCTAATCCAATCGGACCCTAAATTGAACTAATTGAACCCTAAATTGAACTAATAGAA
>JAVXUP010004528.1:0-30497 GCA_033070095.1 Escallonia herrerae
ATGCTTTTTGGGATGCAGTATTATGAAGTTGTGGAATGGAATTATCTTAGAAAACAGTGTGTGTATTTGACCCAATTAGAGGAATATAATGTCATGGTAGTGACTATCTACATGTCGTGACTCCTACATATACTGTGGCAAAATTAGTGCCCAAGAACTAGTCCCATAGATCAAACTTAGACATGAAGGCATGCAACTTCCTAGCTGTTAATAAATTGGGTCAATGGACCCATTATCCGCCCACTAACAGATAATGTGTATTTGTTAGTCTGGATAATTACAGTTAATTAGAGGATATTTATCTCCTAAGTGTTTGAGGTAAATACATCTTTATCTCCTAAGAGTTGGAGGTAAAGCCAGTCTCTAATTGTATCTCTATATAAAGGCTAGAGATATCCCAATAAATAAAGGAAGTCATAGCAATAATCCCTCTCTCTATAGCACTCTCTCTAGAGCAATCACCAAGCTCTAGGATTTGGTTCGTGGACGAAGAACTCGACTCTAGTAGCCGTTTTCGTACCTGCGAAAAAGATCAAGCGTGTTGGAGGCTCGTAACAACAAGGATCCTACGTCGGAATTTTCGAAGACTTCGTACGGTATGTTTTCGAACCCATTACGTGTTACGTGGTAGCACGATAATTGTTGTAATCGTTTCAACATTGGTATCAGAGCATGATTACTTGTTGATTCGCCTTTAACATGCTAGATTAAATTATGTGCATGTTACGATTTTTTCCGGATACATGAATGAGACCCATTATTAAAATTCGAAATTTATTGAGCATGTTTTTCTGAAAAATAATTATATGTTTTTGTTCTCCTATGGTTGAGGATGAACTCCATAAAATTTCGTGATTTTTGGATGCATGATTTGTGAGAAATCACGATTTTATTTTTCAAGAAAACTGTGGTTTTTTCGAGTTTTGGGACTCAAATTCGGAGCATGATATTCTGTTTTTATCATGATCGGTTGGTACATAATTAATCTATGTTGTATAAGCTTTCCAACGATATATCGTACGCATTATTTGGCTTAAAAACGAGAGAGATATGGCATCCCGAAGTTGGCATCGCGACATGGCGGCGGCTGAAAAAATTAGGGTTTTCCTACGAAGATGATGAACAGTGCAACCCACACGTGTCACGCGCCGAAGCCACGCGCATGACAAGTCACACGCCACTCGCTGACACGCGCCCCACGCGCCGAACGTGAGCCAAGCCACGCCCTGGAGCCGCGCACACGCATCCACGCGCCAGCCGTGGCTGAGCCCAGGCGTGCCACGCGCCCACGCGCTCTCACGCGCCAGCAAGGCGTCGTCGACGAGCCCACGCGCGCGTGCTCCCACGCGCCTGCTCCAAGAATCTTCTGCGCTGTCCCACGCGCACGGCGGCGCGTGGAGGCGCGTGCAGGCTGGTTTTTGGCCGGTGATCGTCACCGCCGGCGAGTGGAGCCTTGTCATGCCTTCTGAAAATTTTCAATGGTGTTGAATTACCTTTATACCCTCTGTGTGTGTTCTGTTTAATTTTTAAACGACTTTTTCTATGAAAAATTAACTTTAAAATTTTGTTTTATACACACAGAATTTTTATTTAATTTCAGAGGGCATATTAAGGATAAATTTACTGTTTGCCAATTTTTTAGGATTTATCTCTCAGTTTTTGGTCATTTGTGAGTATTTTTGTGGTACTTTTGTGGTTCCCAAAAATACGAATAATGCGTAAATATTATTTTTTGCACTTCGTGAGTAGCAATAAATATTTTTGGAGAGTTATATGACATAGATAAATTATGTCTAATTTGTTACATGCTTGCCTTGATTTGTGTTATGGTTTAAATATACTTTTGAGGTATATTTGTTGGGTTTTTGGTAAATCCACACTTTTAAACCATTTATATTTTCAAGGCCCTTGTCGCCCGTTTTCCTTGGGAGGAGAATGTGGCCTATTCATCCATTTTATTACCCTGTAACTTCTTATTTGAGTATGCTAGTTTTAGGTTAAATGGATGGATATTAGATTGGCATTCTAAAGAAACTTATGTTTAATGTGTTTACTCTTGCTTTAAGAAAATTCTTTTGAGAATAATGTGCTGTGCGGCATCTCCATTTGTTTTATTGGAGTAGTTTGTAGTAGGATTCTCAAAGATGTTGTATTCTGCTATTTCCCTGTATATTTCGAGAAAGCCTTGTACGGGGATGTAATTTCGCACGCACATTATTCAAACCAGAATTTTCTTAGCATAAGTTATTAGAATGCCAATAGGGCTCAATGGAGTCCTTGCAAATTTAATTGCATGGTGCAATTTTATATTGTTCTAAATTATCATGTGGATGATTTATTATATTGTGGCTTATATGATGATGAAATTTATTGCGAAAAATTACTTGAAAAATATTTTTCCCAACTCACATACATGGGAGATGATTACGAGCTTAGCAGATTTTCGATTTCATGATGTGAGGAAGGATTATGTTTTTCATTTGAATTTTTTGAAATAAATAGAAGGATGTATAATTAATGTCTTTTCCTTGCGCAATCTAATGTAGTGAATATAATGGCCACCAAGAATGTCATAGCTGATCTCGTTAAGGGTGAAAACTTAACGGAGATAATTATGACGTTTGGCACAAAAAGATGAAATTCATGCTGAACGAACAAGAGCTCGAGGAGCACTTGACCAAGGAGATGGTCGCGCCAACTGAGGCGCAACCCCTAAGAGACCACACTGCCTACCAGAAATGGAATCAGAAAGATCGTAGTGCGCGCTACACCTTGTTGAGCAGCTTGCAAAATGATCTAATTGGGCAGTATGATGAACTTCCAACTTGCAAAGCTTTATGGGATCAGCTCAAGTTTTCTTTTGGTGGAACCTCAACTACGCGGCTTCGTAGCCTTGTGATTAAGTTTGAGGAGTACACAAAAGACCCTAAACATACCATGAGTGAACATCTAAGGATGATGTCCAATATGATTGGTAAGCTAAGGGATGCTGGCCATGCGCTCACAGATGAGCAGCAAGTCAGAGCTGTCATAAGGTCCCTTCCTGCCTCGTGGGCCAATATGAAACAGATATTGACCCACAGTGAAAACATCAAGAACTTTTCTGATGTTTCACAGCATGTCATCCTTGAGGACGAGACTCGAGATACTGACAAGACCCTTGCTTATGTCGCCCAAGGGGGATCGCGCAATGCAAATGGCAAGCGCGAAAGACAAAGTAAGAAAGGTAAGAAAGGCGAGGCTAGCACTTCTGCGCCAAAGGAAGGAAAAATGAAGAAACGCAAGAGAGGAAAACGTGGTGGGAAAAAGGATCTGTCTAAAGTTAAATGCTTCAACTGTCAACAGAAAGGACACTTCGCTCGTGATTGCACTGAGCCGAAGAAGGTACTTTCAGAATCTCTCTCTCAGTTATATGTTTCCTCACATGTGATGGTTGCTCATTCCCAACCTGTGTGGTTTGTGGATACAGGTGCAACAAAACATGTAGCACGTGATCGAGAGGGGTTCGTAGATTATCACCGGATTCCAGCGGGTAGCAAACATATCTTCATGGGAAACAATAGTTCCGAAGAGGTGCTAGGGGTTGGTTCTTACCAGCTCAAGTTGCGCACTGGGCGCACATTGATTCTAGAGGATGTGCGATATGCACCCACAGTTCGGCTTAATCTACTTTCAGTTACTGCTTTATTAGACAGTGGTTTTTCCTTTATTTTTAGGGGTAATAAGTTGGACATTTTTTTGGATGATGTTTTGTTCGGACATGGTTTTCGCATGGATAGTCTTTTTCAATTGGATTTAATTGATTCTCAGTCTTCTTATTCTTATGTGGTGAATGATAATATTGTGAATGATTCTACCACCTGGCATGCAAGACTGGGCCACATAGGCCAAGATAGAATGACTCGTTTGGCTAGAGAAGGCCTTTTAGGCCCACTCGCAAAAGTCAATCTACAAACTTGTGAGGCTTGTTTGGCGGTAAAGCATGCAGGAAGCCTTTTGGAAAGGCTGTGAGAGCAACTCAACCACTTGAGCTAGTTCACTCTGATATATGCGGACCTATGAGTGTAAAGGCACGCCATGGCGCCTCTTATTTCCTTACACTGATAGACGATTATACGCGATATGGTTATGTGTATCTGATATCTCACCGCTACGAAGCTTTGGACTGTTTCAAACGCTTTGTAGCTGAGGTTGAGAATCAGAAAGAGAAGAATTTAAAAACTCTTCGCACTGACCGAGGACGCGAATATTTGTCAGATCACTTCAAGAAGTTTTGTGAGGAAAAGGGGATACGCAGGCAACTTACTATTCCTAATACTCCACAACAAAATGGTGTTGCGGAAAGAAGGAATAGAACATTGTTAGACATGGTTAGGTCTATGATGGCGCAAGCAAACCTTCCTATATCTTTTTGGGGGGATGCCCTTTTGACTGCAGCCTATATACTTAATCGTGTGCCTTCACAGTCAGTCAAATCCACCCCTTATGAGCTTTGGAATGACCAAAAGCCAAATTTGGATAACTTGCGCCCATGGGGCTCAGCAGGTTATGTTCACAGTACTTCTCATAAGTATGGGAAACTAGGGCCTAGAGCAAAGAAGAGTATCTTTCTAAGGTATTCTGAAAACTCTAAAGGTTATGTAATGTATGGTGAACATCCAAATGGTGGAAGGACTGAAATAGAGTCTCGTGATGTCGATTTCATAGAGAATGATTTTCCTAGCATTGGAGATGCGAGTAAGAATCTTGACCTCTATGAGTTAGAGGAGGTTGAACCCACTTTACCATCTTCAAGCGAAGGTGGGGAATTAGTTCCTCATCCGGTTGTCGCTGAAGATAGTGTAAGTGACCTTCAACCTAGTGGGAGTATCCCAGACAGTGGGAGCACACCACAAGGACCATCAGGTCAACAAGATTCTCAACTGCGTAGAGGTGCACGAGGAAGAGTTCCACGTCGTCGTTTTGAGATTGACGGAGAAATTCTTATGTGCACTCCAAATGATGAAGACGAGCCTACTTCTGTGGAAGAAGCCTTATCTTCATCTGCTAGAAATGAGTGGATGGCTGCAATGAAGGATGAGTTAAGCTCAATGGAAAAGAATCGAGTCTGGGAGTTGATTGACCTTCCGCCAGGGCGCAAGACTATTGGAAACAAGTGGGTTTTTAAAGTCAAGCGCAAGGTAGATGGGTTAATCGACAAGTATAAGGCACGTCTTGTGGCGAAAGGCTATACCCAACTGCGGGGTGTGGACTATGAAGATACTTTCTCCCCAGTGGTGAGATTTGCTTCAATTCGTCTGATCCTAGCTATTGTCGCCCAGCAGGATTTAGAACTTTTTCATATGGATGTTAAGACTGCGTTTCTCAATGGAGAACTAGACGAAGAGATTTATATGGCTCAACCCGAGGGTTTTGAAGTCAAAGGACATGAGCGCAAAGTTTGCCGTCTCAAACGTTCTATATATGGTCTCAAACAATCGTCTAGGCAGTGGTACTTTAGGTTTCATCATGCCATTACCTCTATAGGTTTTGAAATGATTGAACAAGACCATTGCGTTTACGTAAAACGATCCAAGAAAAATATTCTAATCCTTTCTTTGTATGTGGATGACATTCTTTTAGCTGGGAATGACATGAGTTCCATTGTCGCCACTAAGCAGTGGCTGTCCTCAACTTTTGAGATGAAGGACATGGGAGAAGCTAATTATGTGCTCGGAGTTAAAATCATACGTGATCGTCCAAAGAGACTTCTCGGTTTGTCTCAAGAGACATATATCAAGAAGGTCATTGAACGATTCCGTATGCATAACTCAAAACCCATAGACACTCTAATGGACAAGGCGTGTACTTTGACCACAGACCAATGCCCAAAGAATGATGAGGAAAAGAATCGGATGTCCAAAGTGCCTTACGCGGCTGCAGTTGGGAGTCTGATGTACGCTATGTTGTGTACGCGTCCAGACATCTGCTTTGCCGTTGGAATGGTGAGTCGTTATCAGAGTAATCCTGGACCCGCTCATTGGAATGCGGTGAAGAGGATCCTTCGATACTTGCGTGGAACCGCTGATCTCGTCCTGTGTTATCATGGTGGAGACTTGAGACTGAGAGTATACAGCGATGCTGATTGGGGCGCTGATAGAGATGAGCGCATATCCACTTCGGGTGGAGCTATCTCTTGGCACAGCAAGAAAAAGTCTTGCATCGCCCTATCCACGATAGAGTCGGAGTATGTTGCTTGTTCAGCAGCAGTCCAGGAAACTGTTTGGTTGAGGTCATTCTTACAGGCTCTAGGGGTTACAGCTCATGCAGATGAGTCTGTCACTGTTCACTGTGTCAATACAGCTGCCCTAGATTTTGTAAAGGACCCCAAATATCATGGGAAGGCCAAACACATAGGCCTTCGTTATCACTTCATTAGAACTTTAGTTGCGCAAGGAGAGGTGTCCATGAAACATATACCTACTGGCAGAATGGTGGCTGATCCTTTGACCAAGCCCATTGCTAGAGATGTTTTCCTTTCTCACATTAGGAGTATGGGACTACGTAGGTTTTGATATGTTTATGGCATCTTATGTACTTGACATTATTTATTACATTAAATTTTCATTCCTTGATTTGAGTTTATTTTGGAATGAATGGATAATCTTTGTGATTACATATACATCCTTGTTGAGAGTGTCACCAGGCTCGAATTGACCCACTCACACGGGTAATTCACCTTGGCGCTAAGATAGCGAGCAAGATGAGACATAATTGTCTTAAGCGCCAAGTGGGCGAATAAGATGATACAGCTTATAAAGCAAACATGTCGCCTTAGTTGGAGCTAAGATGAGACCTAATAAATGTAGGTCGATCATAGAGTATCTCCACAACTCTATGTAGCCTGTTTACAGCCGAATGTGAGATTTCAGGCAGGCACTATGAGAGTGACTGGGCTGAAAAACTCAGGTTAGGCGCTTGTACAGCGACTAGACTTAGATTCGTATGGCGTATTTATTATACATTTATGTGACACGCCCTTGAGGGTTACGCCATAGCATGCAAATCATACTGCATGTGCTAAATGCAGACCGACAGTGGGAGTGACGAATGAATCCCTGCTTCGTCACTGTGTGAGCCACTTGGATCAAAATTTTTGATCATATATGGTACCCTTTTCACCTTAGACTATGTCATGAAGAGGATACTCAATGTCGCTACTTTAGCATGTACCCTTGGATCATGGATGATGCGGTCTCGCGGGGCATGTCTAGGAAAGCGGTTGGGTCTAATTGGAATGACATGAGGGCTTTGGGAAGAAAGTTCAATATTACATCATGTTGTGTGATTCATAGCCCGGGCGACTTTGTCGATTTTCGTTTCGATATGAGTCATGAATACATAACATATGAGAGGTTTAACACTGCTCATTATGAGGGATTTGAGAGTGTTTAATCTGGTGTAGTTGAACTATCTGGGGTACATACGAGATTTATTGGAGTGATGTATTGTGTTAGTTTGGTGATAACTTAATACAATACTCCTCAACTGGACATCCTTTCTCGTAGGTCGCACGTTCCATTTCCTGTATGAGGAGATGAGTGGACGAGAGATAAAGAGGGACTACGATTTATTTGCCCTGTGTGTGGGCGAGTGGGAGCTGTTAATAAATTGGGTCAATGGACCCATTATCCGCCCACTAACAGATAATGTGTATTTGTTAGTCTGGATAATTACAGTTAATTAGAGGATATTTATCTCCTAAGTGTTTGAGGTAAATACATCTTTATCTCCTAAGAGTTGGAGGTAAAGCCAGTCTCTAATTGTATCTCTATATAAAGGCTAGAGATATCCCAATAAATAAAGGAAGTCATAGCAATAATCCCTCTCTCTATAGCACTCTCTCTAGAGCAATCACCAAGCTCTAGGATTTGGTTCGTGGACGAAGAACTCGACTCTAGTAGCCGTTTTCGTACCTGCGAAAAAGATCAAGCGTGTTGGAGGCTCGTAACAACAAGGATCCTACGTCGGAATTTTCGAAGACTTCGTACGGTATGTTTTCGAACTCATTACGTGTTACGTGGTAGCACGATAATTGTTGTAATCGTTTCAACACTAGCAATAAGAAAGAAAAAAGTTACCATAAACTTATACAAGCTTCTTCCATTAAAGAATCAAGAGGCCGGCAATGATTCATTTTTGTTCGCGAGGTGTTGCTGCTAAAAACATGCCTGCAAGACAAAAAACGAGTGACCGTCGGGTGGGGTTTCAGGCGGAGAACTCTCCGATGCTTAGTAACTCTGAAAAAGCATGAATTGTGTAGTCGTTCCATTTATATAGCTGTAGGAGAAAACTCCTAGTAGGACTGGGCTTTGTACCAGACGTGTTAGAATTGCGTTAGGATCCTCGAGGATCACGTCACAATCTCTGATAAGATAATTTATTGATCTCCCAGTTTGACTAGGATTGATAGGTATTTCCAATTATTGGAAGTTATACTTGAGTTATATCACGAGGGTTCCATGGTAAGATCACTCGAGTATTATAAGAAAGTATGTGCGCTCGCCCCCACAAGAGGATACATACGCAAACTTTGTATCGATAAAGATGATACATGTGCGTGCGTTCATGTGCCTAAACAAGATCGGTAGCCCTTAGCCATCAAATAAGGTCTGATTGTTTTGAAGACTGTTAGCAAATTCTTTGTATGTGACGTATGGTTGAACTTGGGAATGTTAGGCAAGCTTCCATGCTGAAAAGGTAGGAGCGAATGGAGTTTCCTCTTCATTCACATCTGAGTTTGCCTGGGAATCTCTCTAGCAGAAATGATGGTTTCAACATGTACTTTTCTTTGCTCACTGTCAACTTTCCTTGGGAAAACTGTGTATGCACTGACTTGTGATAAGGGTGAGTGATAACTTACATTACGATTAGATATACATCTCTCTTGTTGTGTTTCATGGGAGTCTTCTTCCTCTTTTTGATGAGAAATGGAAGTGACAAAGGAAAGTGCTAACTTGTGATTTCTGGGGTTCCTTCTCGTTCGTCCATATTATAGTTACGTTGTGAAAGAATTGGACAACAATGTGCTCACACATAACTAGGTCAAAATGCAATATTTCGGGATTATTTTGAAACAGTTGCGGATAAGTTTAAAGAACTTGTCCTTTAACGGAGTCAAATTAATTTGAAATTCAAAGCGCAACCTTCAAGTTTGGTTGAATGGTTGACGACTCAACTCCAAGTTACATTTAATTCTTGTCAATTAAAAACATGAATACATATATAAAATGACAAAGGGAAATACTGAGATACATTATCTCTTTCTTTTTCTTTCATAAAGTAAGTCAATTATTAAACTGCAAGGAGTTCTTAGATATGCTAATCACGCAATTAGTACATTGTGACAAAAATAGTTACTTGTCATGATTTGAAATGGGCATTATAGATGACGCCACACCATCTTTCCCTTGTAGCTTCTCCTACTTTCTCATTTCTCCCCAGTTCTCGTTGCTTTGACAGATATTGCGACGCTTTTAGTTTCGACTCCATTTTCTTATTAATAACAAACTTCAACTATAAGTTATTTCTTGTTTGTTTTATGTCAATTGTAATGCCTAATCTAGGCACAAAGGGAAAAAGATGTAATCAAAGTTTCATACGAGAGTTTAAAGTGTCGCTAATATATTATATGGTTATTTCATAAACTGATAGCAGTTTGTAGCAGACTCCAAGTGATTATTGAGTTGACTTAAAAACGTGACGATCAAACTTGAGTAGGAAATAGTTGGTCCTCAAATTATAATCTCTATGAATGTAATCTTCAATCACATGAACCTTGATCCAATTTCTTTAATCTTCTTTTTTCGCCGACCTAATACAATTTTGTCAAGCATATATGCTCAAGGTGAGAGTAAATATTGTATAATTTCGGTTCAGGAAAATAAGGAAGACAAAATGTTATCACTTATATACTCAACGATTTTACGTAATCGAGACTATTAATCTTGATCGGTCCAATATTTGCTACAAGAATGAGACCTACTCTTGTCGTTGTCTTGACAGTCGGCATACAAGTAGGAGTTAAGATCAAGTACGCACTTACCAATTGTTTGATGTGTACTCAGAAGCCAATAGGATGCTTCCATATGTCACTACGAAATGTAATGTGTCATTTTGCAGTGGGGACGAGACAGGTGGCCGACAAATAGATGGAGAAGCTGATGTGACAAGGGCCCCTAATTGCCTCCATATTACTTGGGGTGAGATCCTTCATGAATTATTATCAGGTTAACATGATCATTTCTAAAATAACCTACTGAGATCTTGAGGAAAAAACTTATTTGGGTTGCTCGCTATCATGGCGTGCTCATAATCAATCAACACCGGTTCATTCGCTTTATAATTTTAGTCGATTCTTGATAAGTGTTAGTCATTATTCTGTAAGGTGTCAACCATTTTTATAATGTATAAAAAATACACGTAACTAATATCTTATAAGAAAGTGCGAAAAATAGCTGCTATGACGATTACTTCCTGTGCACCTTTTTCTCCTTGAGATAAGCATCAACCCAACATGCATTAAGGGGAGAGAATGAGGGGTTTGATGGAAAGGAGAACGAATAATTGGGTATGAGTGCACATTGTCTTTTTGAATCACATTAGCTTTGTCCATTGCATAAGAAAAGCCCTACATGATTCCTTTGTTGGGTTTGGCTTGCTTTGTCTAATCAAGTTGGTCCCAAATCTTTTGCTAGATTTCTCTGTCTGTATACCTTTGTATAAGTTAATGTTGGAAAGAAGTTTGAAGAGAAACTCCTGGCCCATCCGTCACAGTCTTTCCATCTCTAACAAAAGGTTCAGAAGAAATCAATTACCACTCGAGTATGAGTGCTAATCTGCTTTCTCTCCACTGACAAAGTCACACTCAAATTCATGAAACCCAAAGCTGTTTTGCCTGTTCATTCAAAACAGAGATCCAGGACATTGCCTTGTCAAAATTACTTTAGGTCAGCAACAAGAATTCTTTGTAGCCATTCAACCCTCCCCAGGGACCTGGTTCATAGTGTTGGCAAGCTTAAAGAACTCTGAAAGTGAACAAATCCATCTTGTGTTATACTTTTTACGGTCAACACGTTTAAATTCTATAGCGAGCAGTGTTCATGCTACGCTCTGAGAGATCACACTTTGTAGCCTAAAAAAAATATTCTATAGCTAGCAATTTTTGTGGTACGCTCTGAGAGATTAACACTTAGTAGCCTAAAAGGAATATTCCACCCCGACCCCTAGAACCATGGATCATATTGCATGTGATATGCACCTTTAAACGCAGCAGTCAAAATTTATGATGAACCGCAAGATCGACTACTTCAACCTTGTTTGGTAGAAATCCAAAACATTCAAGTCAAACATGAATTTCTAGTGGTATCATATGAACTTGTTGAAATGTGATTGATGACGTTCAACTGCACTGACTTTCTCTTCTTTTTCACTTCAATTTCGATCACAATTATAATGTGCATGACCTCCTCTCTTCTTTTTTGACAATTTTGTCGTGCAACCAATGTTCCCTCTCACTTTACTTTTAGAACTGACAATATAGAGCAATGAATATTCACAGTAAGTTAACTGCAGTGCTATTCAATGGTTTCCTCTATTAGGACAGCATATACATATCCATGTGAAACGGAAGAACAATCAAATTATAAAGTAGATTAAGTCATGAAGAAAAACTAACTTACAAGTATGGATGGACAAAATGAAAGCCACCTGCGCCAAAGTTCCGCCAAGATCACCCAAAATTGACATTTCTACTTCATCAACCAGCCCATCAAACAAAGGTAATATTGCTGCTCCAACAAGGGAACAGATAATGGTATTCAGACTTTTCTCCCTCCATTGCTGAACTAGCACCATTATGCCGCCCCAATAATTGCATTTACCAGTATTAAGCAACCTTCAGTAGATTGCTTGAGGATGTCAGGTTGCTGTCACCAAATGGAAACATTCAAGAAATTGAATTACATGATAGGATAGTTTTTTTTTCTTAAGCAGAACTAGAATCAGAACTCAAATTGTATCTGGGACTAATTCATAACCGACATGGTCAATATTTTCATCACGCAGGTGGAGTAAAAAAATTGACAAAGCCATCTACTGAGGCATTAACAAGATTTAATATGAGTGCTTAAAAAAACAGCGCATACATAAAAAAAGGTTTCTAATGTTGCCGAGTGCCTACCAACATTCTAGAGCTTTATGTTGAAGCCGCCACTAGCAACAACTTTTCTCAGATTCTAATACTAATCACGTTGTAACAATAGAGAGACAGACAAACATGCCACCAGTATCGCAGGCGATGAACATAGACTTCAACGAGAAGACTGTAATTACTTTGATCTTCTTTCCTATTGCATTAGCTGGTAGCCACTAGCTTAGAGCAGAACGAAAACACCTTCTCAGCTACTGGATCTGTGGTTATGTTTTGCCAACTTTTCTGTACGCCTCAATTCGGTGTCAGATATGACATGACACTGGCATCCATGTGACATATTTTTTTACATGTCTGGGTAAAATGGGCAGCAAGCTTGTACATAACTGTTATACCATGTTCCTTGCTCTGTGTCATCACTAGATGTTTGAGACACGATATTAGCCCAGAATCGGGAACGAAATTTTCGTACTGAGAAACATAGATAAGAATACTAAGCAAATAGTTGGTCACACAGGCACCTAGAACACTAGCTTCAGGATGAGTAGAGTGGATGAACTCGTCATAATGTCCAAAGCCTCTGTTTTTGAGAAAAGAGTATAGTCTTTGCCATTATCTGATGTAGGCCAAGACACTACAAAATGGAAACACTAATATGCCTCATACAAACAAGGCAAACAAGCCACAAACTTGATAAGGACATCCATTGCATGGTACAGACTATAAGTCAGCTCTCCAAAATCAGATGTTCTGCTGAGGGCCATCCTATCCATTATCCATTTCCAGCTCTGGTTGACTAAACTGTAGCAGTTCATCAATTTAATGTTTATTAGCAAGAAACTCGGGTGACATCAACCAACCAGAGTGAGCAAGGTACGTCCACCTCTGACAAACTGATTTCCAAGCAATGGGATATATAAGGGGAAACGGCAAAGTCATTATCAAGATAGCGGAATACCGGAAACAGAGCAATCACATCTGCATGGAAGTTTAGAACCTTGATCTTCTTCATATGAATGGTCCCCTAATTTATCAGTGGTGTTCTGTTTAAAATAATGCACCATGAAGGAAAGCTCCATGTACATCTGCATGCACCATTCACTTCGAGGGAGCCTCGGTCTTCAACAGGAACTAAGTGAGAAAGACAAGTCCAAGATAACCATACACTCAAACCAATTAGGAAAGGCACTGGTGCGGTGTCACAAATGGCTTAAAATACAGCTATGAGCAGCAAATAATCAGCATTGAAACCAAAAGACTGAAGCACCATGGAAATTGTAGTTTAAAGAAGGTATAATCAATTATTTAAGCAACTAAATCCCAGTTATACTAAAAGCTGGCACAGCAACAACACCACCTTCTGCTTAGTTTAATCCAACCCACCCACCCCCCGCCTCCCTCACCCCCCATCAACGTCCAGAACTTAGTTGCAGAAAACTCCTAATATGGTGACGTTTCTCTCTCGGAAACTCGCTTTTGCGATCCCAAGTTAGGAGCTCCATGGGATCTCGTCCCAAGCTAAGATGGGAACTCGATCCCGCTAGTTGAATAGAGATGCATGGAACAAGTGATAGAATACATGAAAATCAAGCTCTTTTCAACTCAATTCCTTATTTCTCTCTTCCTTCAAGTCCTTAAAGTCTCCTTATCTGTTGTTGCTATCTATGTAAACTACGCTAAACAAATGATAATACTCTTTACGCATTTATTTATTCAAGCCGCTCCCAACCTTAGATTCCTCTTGGTGCTTACGCTTCCCCGCCCCCGCCCCCGCTTTGAGCAACTAAGGTCCAGAAAATATCTTGTAGTGAGCATGTTGTTGCTTGGCTGGAAGGGCGGAGAACAGTCGATTGGAATCCTGCTTTCGGTTCTGCTGAGAAAGAGAAACTGATTCGTATATACAATCTCAACGCCATTATGACTCTATAGCATAATGCGTTATTTGGCTTCAAATGTAAAACAAGTTCATACACTAATGCTTTAGTTATCAGAACTACTCATGAAGGGTACACCTAAGAAAAAAAGTTTAGGGACAACTACTAAAAAAACGTCCCTAAACTAAAAGCGTTTCATCAGTATCGTCTATAAACTATCATTTTTGCCAAATTTGTCCTGAAACTATCATAAGTGCGTCCATTACGTCCCTCCTTCAGTCGGAGTTAGAAGCCGTTAGATGCCCCAAACTGAGGGGTAAAACCTCTGAAGCACGGACACCTCTCTTAGGTGGAGGTATGGTGTCCTAAACGGACGGACACCCCGACACCCTCCGGACACCGCCCGACACGTGTCGGACACGGCTCATCGGTGTCGGAATTTTTTTTATTTTTTATTTAATTTCCGACACCGTGTCGGACACTTCATCGACGAGTGTCGGACACGGCGTGGAGCAGTGTCTTACCGTTTGAGGCCAATTTCAACGGATCTGATGTTGCCGGAGCTAGTCGACAGAGATACCGAAGCCAACGGATCTGGGCTACAGTCGCCGAAGGAAGAGAAGCTAGCCGCTGTCGCCGTCGCCCGTCGTCATCGCCGGAGGTCTCGCCATCGTCGCTGGAGCTCCTCCGACGCCGTCGCTGACCCACAGGTTGCAGCGGTGCTGAACTCCTTTCCGTCACTCCCTCCCGTCCTTCTCTTTTTTCTTTTCTTCCTTTTGTTCTCCCGTCTGTCCTCCTCTTTTTTCTTTTGTCCTTTGTCCTCTTGTTTCTATCTTTTTCCTTTTTCTTCTTTTGTCCTCCCATTTCTGTCCTTTTCTTTTTTCTTTTCTTCCTTTGTCCTCCCATTTCTTTCTTTTATTTTTTTTTTCTTTTCTCCCTTTGTTGTTGCATTTCCAGTATATTAACTAAATAAATATTATCAAATAAATTATAACTTATAGTTTTTCATTATTGTTTGTTATTTTAGATTGTAAAATATATTTGATATTTATTAAAAAATATAAATATATAATATAAAATATATTTAAAAAATAGCGGTGTCCTGCGGTGTCCAAAATCTGATTTTTTGGAAATTGCGGTGTCCGGTGTCGGTGTCGGTGTCCGACACCGACACCGTGTCCGTGTCCGTGCTACCTAGGGTAAAACGAGCAAATCAAATCCTTACCCCCTTTATTCATTGGTTGAATTAGAAATAACTCCTTAAGGTTTGTTTGGAGTCTCAAATAAACCCTTAAGGTTTGAATTAGAGCACATAACTCCTGAATTCATGCTTATTGATGATAATGTGTTTCTTCCCTCCTTTCCTTCTTGTTCACGTTTATTGTTCTCTCTCTTTCTCTCTTCTCCATCTCCTACTTCTAAAAGATTTAAGGTTTAGGGTATGGCGTGGTCAGACGGTGCTGGTTGCTGTAGTTTCCGGCTTTGGTTAATGGTAGTGTTAGTGTTTTTAGACGTATGATGGTTGCGATGATTGTAGGGGGAGGAGAGAGAAAGGGAAGATTATGAAATAAACACAAACCAGTAACTAAAGAAGGACAAACCACCCCTCTTTGGGGCAGTTAGACGAGAAAGGTTAAAAAATAAGATCCTAGCTGTCCACTAGGTGACGTGGACGGCCGAATCACGGCTGAAAAAATGGGACTTTTCCCAGCGTTTGGATGTGGATCAGCTCCCTAAATAAAATAGCACATGGTATGAAGGCAGATCCTTTTTCCGATTAGCATGTTGTCCATATCAGAATCAGCATATGTAGGTAAGATGATGTTCTTACCATATAAATTACGTAGTGTTCCTGTTCCCTAGTCATACACTTTCTGTTCTGTAAATACAGAAAAGTAAGCAAGCAAAGTAGAAAAGCTCAATCTTCACATGCGAAAAAATGTTGAGGTAAAGCAAGTCTGGTATTCTTTTCCGAAATCAGACATGTCGTCCCATGCAATATTTGATTCTTTAAGCAGTCGAGCAAGAGCTATAACTATCCCTGAGCATACAATTAAGTCTCGACTTCAAGTGACAACAGCCTTATCAAAAAGTTTAATGTTATGAAGAGGAGAATCATATTCTTACCATGTGATGCAGTTTGCAGTCCAGGTGACAATGCTGCCCCCTTTCGATTTTATACACTCATGAGATACGAAAGGAGAATTTCCAATCTTCATCTTTATATGTGAAACAACTTGAAATTTACAAGGCTAATCCTTTTTCCCTTTGGCAAATTAACAAGTATGTGATAGCTCAATCATGACATAAATCTCAATGCCCATAAGATCAGTTATCCCTTGCAATAATTGCTTCTACCGCTTTGGAATTAGGTTGAAAAATATTCAGTTATGTCGAGTTCCCATTGTATATGTGGTACACATATGGACCTCCAAAGCGACCAAGACACGATGAGGTCGTTGTCCATTTTGCTACAAAATCAACAGGATTGAATGCACAAACCAGAATGCGTCGACACTCACAGTTAAAAGCTTAGTAGCAGGAAACTCCTCATATGGTGACGCTTCTCTCTTAGAAACTCGCTTTTGCGATCCCAAGTCAGGAGCTCCATGGGATCCCATCCCAAACTAACATGGAAACTCGATACCGTTAGCTGGACAGAGATGCATGGAACAAGTGAGGGAGTACCTAAAAATCAAGCCCATTTTTTACTCAATTCCTTGTTACCCTCTTCTTTCAAGTCCTTAAAGCCTCCTTGTCCTTTGTTGACTACCCTCGTCTAGAGAATAGAGCTTGTCAATCAATGCGCTCTCTCTCTCTCTTCAATTCTTTTTTGGCCCCATGTCTAACCCTAATAGATAGGTGATGTGCCGCCTAGAAATGCCTGAAGAAGTGAACAGCAGAAACAGCAGAACTTACTTACCGTTGTTATTTTCGTAGGCAAGCACCTGGTAGCCACTTGATGTGATGAGTACGAAGTAACAATTCACTGTCGCTTATGGTATTTTTAAGGAAAGAAGTATATACAGTATACACCATAGTTAAGTGTAAGACATATTAAACAAATGATAATACTCTTTGCGCATTTATTTATTGAAGCCGCTTCCGACCTTAGATTCTTCCAGGTGCTTACGCTCCCTCGACCCACTTCGTGCAACTAAGGTTAAAATTGTTGAGAGATGTCAACCTCACATCGGGAATCAATCTCACATCTGATAAATTCACATAATACTTCAATATATAAGCCTTATAGGCCTCTCCTCTCGTCGCCAATTGATTTTGAGATGGATACCTTAACATATAAGAGCTGGTCAGTGGTCGATCCAGCCTAGGAGACAATAAAAAGGAACTTCTTCACCCAGTCAATTTCTCCATGTGCTAGAGCCACTCAAAAATCAGCCGGGCCACACGTGAGGGGACATGTTTAGAGATATCAATCCCAGATCGCGTAAATAACAATTAATATTTCAATATATAAGCCTTGTATGCCTCTCCTCTCATCACCAATTGGTTTTGAGATGGATGCTTTAAGAAACAGGAAGCACTCCTCAAGTCACACCTTCTAGTGAACAAGACAACTTCACTCAATTATGACACAAAAGTGCAGCCAAAATGCACATAATACTTACTAAGCCAAATTCTCAGATCTGTACACTCTAAGCTTAAGTCTCAGATCTGTCCATGTTTGCAACCCTAACAGTATTAGCCCTAAGAATGTCATAAAGCATCAATCGCCACAACTTTTCTGGAAGCTATCATATTGAACAAATAAACTCATTGCTCAATCTCACAATTATTACCTAATTTACATAGATAAACACTTCAAATCTCCAAAAGTGTTCGTTAATTACGGTCAACTAAACACAACAGAGACGGAGAGAGACAAAAGTCTCATAATACTTGTAAGCTAAAGTCTCTGATCCGTCCTTATTTACAATTAGTTCGAGAACATCACCAAAGCATCAATCGCCACAGCTTTGTTCCAACCAAACAAATACACTCACAAATATTAACATGCGTAGCATAAACACATCAAATCGCGGGAAATTTCAGTAAAATGACGGTCAAAGCAGATCCTCAGTGGCAATGATTAACGAAACACAACGAAAACAGCGAGAGATAAACAGAAGGCATGAGATACCTTGCATTGATCGATCGCTTTTTATCTCCTTCACCAACCCTTCCTGATTCCTACTAGCAGTGATTTCATCCTTGTGATCACGCGCGCGCGCGCGCGCATACTCTCTTGTAGATATGTACACCGAATGCACCTGCAATCCGAACCAGAGAACAGAATAGGGATTCGACACTAGAAGGATTTGAAATTCAAAGGGAAACTAAATTTGAAAATTTAGTGGGAAAAGGGGGAAGGGGGGCGGATTGGGTGTTTCAATGTGGCGGTACTATGCTCAGGGGGAACGTGCTGGTACAAGGAAAAGTACACATGACTCCCTTACACTTAAAGGTAGGTTGCACTTTGGCCCCTAATGTTTAAGAAGCTGTAAAAGTAAAACCCACCCTCACAAAGCCCCATGGCCTTCCACTGTAGGTCAACAGACCAAGTCTTGGAGAATATAGTGTCCATATGTTTTTTTTTCTTTTTCTTGTCACCCTTGATAGAAACTCTCACTCTCCGTGAACTCGATATTGTGACTTTGCACAGAAAAGGGAGACGCTTCTATAACAAATGCTGTCAACGTGGTGTCATAAAGTAGGTGGCTTTCTTTAGAATCGAAGTCATGGGCAGGTCTTATCTGAAAATAAGTACACTTCAGTAAGATGTTCTTGGTATTCATCCGTAGTTGAGTACAAAATATAGCAACTACAAAGCCACACACTGAGGAATTTATGTTCAGAAATAAGAAATGGTAACAATGAAAAAGGGATTCATTCGAGGCCTGATGTTCTACAACAAGGGTTTAAAGTGTTCATCTTTGATCAAACTTTAATTCCCCATCTATTAGCACTTTGTACTTCAACACTATACTCTTGAAAAACAAACAATTGAGGGGGTAATTATCCCTCTTGCAGTGGAAGGAGTAGCTCCACCCCCTACAAGTGTCATGACTTCTATTCTCCTTCCCAGCCCAGTTGACGGGCTCGCCGCTCCCACAAGGATGTCATCTTTCTCTCCTTGGTCAATAAAGCCTCGGCACGCTCTCTGGCCCCCTCGCAGATTTCCGTGGCAGCGTTACACTTCTCCGCCTCCCTTTGGTACTGCGAAGCCAGCCTTCGTGCTTCACCAAAGGTGGTGTTCATGTGGTGCATGTACTCTTCTACTACCTTTTCCTGCAGCTTCAACTCCTCGGTCAAAAGGTCCACAAACTGCTTCTCCATCTCTTTACTGAGATCTGGGTCACTCTTTCCACAATCTGAGCCATTAACCAAAAAAGGTTCCCATTAAATGTAATATTTTAAACTTAAACCATGAAATAATCGACAGATAGACATGGAAATTGATCAGAGAAGCACCATTTTAAGATACATATTAGTCCAAGGGATCCACACTTGGAAGTAGTTTCAAATAAAAGGCTTTCAGTGGCCCCTTGAGTAATTTTGGACGTCTGAGGGGAAATGATTCACTTGTCTCACTGGTTCATGGTTCAAAAAGCAAACACAGCGAGCAACCAATTAATAGTACTTCAAAATTTTCACTTTCTTTGGTGAAGAACCTTATGCACCCGGTTGCTTTCAATAGTCAATTTTTTACTTTGCCGCAGAGCCCAAGAATAATTTTCAAGTTTTATCCCAAAAATTGGCTTTTTGGCTGATCTTCTTTGATTTGAAGGAAAGCTTATAGACCGTGTACACCCCAAAACTCTACACCAGAGGGTGCTAGATTGCCACTAAGGTTTACGGATCTTTGGTCGAATAATTAAAATTGAAAAGGGTAAACTATTTCTTAATGGCTCCGGGGCATAAAAACGTGGACAGGCATAGCCTTTATGTTTTGTAATTCCAAAGGTGTATGGTACATAATACAATGGGATTAACAGATCTTTTAACTCTAAGCCCACGAAAGGTGCTAGACTGCTACTGAGGTTAATAGATCTTTAAAAGAAGAGATTGATATGAAAAAGTTCCAACTATCTTCTAACTGCTCAGGGGGATAAATTTCAGGTTAAGGTGTAAGAACTATTCTCCAATAGCTCTCTAAATTGACTTTAGGATGAGCTCAATTGCCTTCTTTTTCGTTTTCAGAAAGTAAATAGATGATATTAAAAAAAGCTTCCGCGGGGGGAAGAAAACCATGCACATGCACCAAAACCACGCCCCAACAAACAACCCAAACGAACTCTGAGCGCCAGGGCTGAGGATGTGCACAGTTTTCAGAAACAGTGTTGCTGTACCAAGGACCATTGAGGTTGGGTTGGTGCACGAGTCATCACACAACAGAACATTATGGATTTTCTGGTATAAGTTGGGGTTTGCAGTTACTCATGTCCCCAATCTTAACTCACCAGTTGCCATGCATGATAGAGAAGAAGACACTCCAATGGCACCCAGGGTTATACGTATTGACAAACATGGATACTGTAGGTTATGATGTATCTTACTATAGTCATTTGGAGTACTGTACCTAGACGAATATGTCTACAGGTGGAGAAGGTAATTAGGAGAAAACAGATAGAACTACTGTATGTTAAGTTGTATTGCAACGGGAGAAGAAAGCAGACCAACCCTGAGACTCAAATGGAAAAGCATAAAGACCTATAAAAAGGACAAAGAGTGAACCTAAAAGCAAAATAATCCAAGAAATATCTTTTTGCCAATTCGAAAAACATAGGTGACCAGCGTAGACCGAGAAAATTTCAATTCACACAAAGAAGGTATTATATCTCGCACACTTAAGGCAGAGAGATGAACTCTTACCAGTCACAGAAAGATTAACCAGACCTGAAAATTTTATTTGAAAATCAGAGTCAGTAAAGCATTATTTACAAACAAATACCAACTTCCAGCAGCATTAATGCACTTCAAAGTACTAATCCTCGCAAAACAACTATACATGATAGTGTGAAATAGAAAGAAAATATAAGACATCAATAGGAAAAAGAAACGACTTCTCTAACAACCACCTCAGCTTCACTAAACATGTTGTTAACCAGAGAGGGAGGGAGGGAGGGAGGGAGAGAGAGAGAGAGAGAGAGAGAGAGAGAACAAAGGACACAGAATTTGGGGTTTCTTATCTGACCTGACGGCATTATAGGGCCCTTCATAAGATTATACACCCATGGCATAGCCAGCCTCAAAAAGAATGAACAGTACTTACATGACATAGCATGAACTGAATTTACAACAAACTGAGCTAGAGTGCATTATCACATAGAGCAGAGAACATGAATCAACCGCTTCAGCGAAAGGCCACTTCTTTTCTTTTGGTCACAGACAAAGGTCGGGTTGGTGGCCTTTGGGTTTCTTATCTTTTTTCATCTAAAGGTAAGTAAAAGACGGGTATATTCTGAGTAAGAGAATCATTAAGTAGACTTACAATTTAAGGTTTATGGAATCAATAGATTCTTTTATTCAAAACAAATTATGTTACTTTTGGATAGATGGGTATATTTTTCGCAGTGATAGATTTGGATACATCATTTGGACTCTCTTCACAAGCAATTCATCAGAACAAAGAAGACCACGTCTGCACGATTCTGAAATCTTTGGTTTTTTACTTTCCCTAGGGTTTTTGAACACTTGTTTTTCTTTGAACATTGTTGATCTAATTGTAGCATGTCTCCATGTTCTTACCCAAATTAACACGTATTTAGGTTGCAACGCTGCCCCTGTTCGTCAATTCAAGACCAGGTGCAACTGCAGGTGGGTTATATAATCTGAATAACACTACTAAAATCTACCTACTGAAGCCAAGTGAACCACAGCGTTCAGTTCGCCAATCACCAATGAGGCTGCGCAGCAAGCAAAGATAACAAGTCGCGCCCACTAGTTCTAACCGTGGAGGATATACACAAAGATGAGCATCAAATAGCCATGAAAATGAATATAACCATCCAACAAAGTGCAAAACTATGGCACGTTGCAGATCAAGAGATCAATGACAACAAATGATCATGCAAATCCAGATAGAACAAAGAACCCACAAAGAAAAGGCCGAGCAGAGAATCCAAGTGGGATTTACCTGGAGCAATCGTGAAGAGAGAGAGAGGAGGAGGGCAGTCACAGTTGCAAGTGGGGCAAGAAGAAGAAGAAGAAGAAGAAGAGGCTGCTGAGACTTTCTTGAATTTCCAGTAAAGGGCAGGCCCTGACACGCATAAAGCTGAAGCAATTGCAAATACGATCAAGCAACACCTCAACCACGTCCCTCCTGTACTTCGCCTAGACATCTCTCTCGCTCTCTCTTCCGACAGGACGACACTGGTGGGTGTTAATCACTCAGATCTGCGAGCAACTTTGTCAGATCTTATTTCATTTCCATTCGCCATTTTTGAACACCGGTAATCTTAATTTTGTTACCGCCGGTGTAATATGTACGAGAAAGTCATTCCTACACTGTGGATCTTCTATTGAGGCAACGCATGAATATATTTTATGGCAACCCAGAATTTACCATAATATATGCAAACGCGCATAAGTTCAAAGTAAGAACATATGAAAACGGGAAGCCGTCAAAGTCACAAAAGTTAGGGTGGTTAAAAATAACTATTAAGTTTGAGGGTATAAAAAGTTCAACAAATATGAAATAATCCGATTTATATATATTAAAATAAGCAACCTAATCGATGGGAGTCGTCCAAAGAATAAATGTCAGCTTGACTAATAATTCAACAATAATACTGGGCTTCCAAAAACCTCAATTATGTATGTTCTTAAACATATATCATAAATAAAATGTACAAATATGGCACGAGAAGCTTATTTTAATGCATTTTCTCGGATAATATTTCTTTTATCAACTGAGTGAATGATTTCCCATTGTGCTTTTGGTACTTGTTGGGAGACAGTAGGGCAGGAAATAAATTCCTTCATCGTATTCCTGTGTGCTAAAATATTGAAGACTTGATTTTTTTTTCTTTTTCCCCTCATTTTCTTAAATAACATCATTTTCAAGGTATCTACTAAGAGACCATTAAGTTTTTACTTTTATGACGTACTATTAGTTTCTTAATTCTTATAGTGGTAATCAAACAAGTTAATACATGTTTTTTGTTTTATCTAAAAAAGGACATCTTGTTTTTTTTATTTTTATTTTTCCAAAGCATGAAAATAAATCCAAGAAATGTGATTATCAAATGTGGCATTTCGTTCCAATTTGAAATTTTGGACATTTTATTTGTAGTACTTATATAGATAATGTCGTGAATAGTTCATCTGAACAAAAGTCATAAGTCGTTGACATTTTAAGATGGTTGAATTGATATGAATCACGATGTGTTATACTAAGGCTTCGTTTGACAAAATTTTTTTTTTGGTTTTCAGTTTTTAAAGAGCAGTTTTTTAAAGAGCAGCTTAATTTTTTTTTTTATAAAAACAAGTGGGTGTTTGATAACCCCTTTTTTTTTTGAGGTTTTTTTTTTGGTGTTTGGTAACCCTTTTTATTTTGACTTTTTTTTTTTGGTGGTTTGCGGTGGCGGTGGTGGGGCGTAGCGGTGGTCGACGGTGGTGGTGGTGGTGGCCGACGGTGGTGGTGGCCGACGGTGGTGGTGGTGGTGGTGGTGGCTGCCGGCAGTCACCGGCGGTGGTGGCCGGCGGCCGGAGGTGGCTGCCGGCAGTCGCCGGCAGTCTCCGGCGGTGGTGGCCGGCGGCCGGAGGTGGCTGCCGGCAGTCACCGGCGGTGGTGGCCGGCGGCCGGAGGTGGCTGCCGGCCGTCTCCGGCGGTGGTCGCCGGCGGCCGGAGGTGGCTGCCGGCAGTCTCCGGCGGTGGTGGCCGGCGGCCGGAGGTGGCTGCCGGCAGTCTCCGGCGGTGGTCGCCGGCGCCCGGAGATGGCTGCCGACAGTCTCCGGCGGTGGCTGCCGGCGGCCGGAGGTGGCTGCCGGTGGTCGCCGGCGGCCGGAGGTGGTTGTCGGCAGTCTCCGGCGGTGGTCGCCGGCGGCCGGCAGTCTCCGGCGGTGGTCGCCTGAGGTGGCTGCCGGCGGTGGGAGGGTGGTGGTGGTGGTCGAAAAAAAAAACCAAAAGTGAAAAAAAAAACCAGTTTTTGGAGTTTTTTTTTTACTCTGCAGTTTAAAAACTGGTTTTTTAAATTGAAAAAAAAATGGTTACCAAACGCTCTTTTTTTTTCAGTTTTTAAAACTGAAAAAAGAGGGAAAAAAATTTTGTCAAACGGGGCCTAAGAGATGTCAATGGGCCGGACTTGGGCTAGCCCAGCCCCGGCCCATCGGGCCTGCCGTGAAACCGGGCCAGGGCCGAGCCAGTGGGGCTGCAAACGGTAGAAGAAGGGGAAATCTGGGCTCAGTCCAAGCCCTGGCCCTAGGCCCAATATCTAGGGTCAGGCCCGGGCCCTTTTTTTTGCATTTTCTTGTTATTCAAAGTAAAGACTTAAATTATGGTAATTTCTTATTATTATTTAAGCAAATTGTAATGTAATACTATGATTATGATTCTTGTTATTATGTAAGTAAATTGCTCTCTCTCTCATTTACATTTCTCAATTTTAAATTTCTTCTTTCATATACTCTAGGCATGTCCAATATTCACAATTTAAAGAACCTAATCTTTATTCTTTTATTTCATTATAAGTCATATATATATATGTATATACATATTTATTTGTTTCTCATTTTATTTTTTATTATATGTTTAACATTTTTATACTCTTCTTGGTGAGCTTTATTAATAAAATCTTAACACATAACAATTATTACTATTTGAAAGAGATTATTTCTACTATTTGATATTTTACTTCTTCTTTCGTTACTGAAAGAATAACAATTATTTTTTAAAGTGATTGAAAACTCATAAAAGGTGAAAATAATATTATTATTTTACTATCTATTTTGTTATTATTATTTAATAATATAAATACTAGTTTTTTATATGTATTTTAACAGTTATTTTTTTACGCACGATGCCAATATTAATTTATATGTAAGAAGGTGTAATTAGTCGGTTTGGTATCTATTGATAAATAAGTTCGGCCCATCCAAAACTGTCAAGGGTCTCTTCAAGGAGGCTCATGATTTCTCACGGTTGGATTGTAATCTTTGTAATCTAATTCTTATTTTATGTCAAACATATCTTTGATTATTGCACCAAGGAAGAACGATCATCATAATTCATGTTCAGATTCATTGCTCATTCGATCATCGTTGGACACGCACACTTATATATAATAATGTGTGTATACAATAATACAGGGCTAAAAGAGGGTCTGTGTATAGGGCCAAAAATGGGCCAGAAATAGGGCTAAAAGGGGGCCTATTTCTCAAATAATTCGGCCAAGGGTTAGGGCCAGTCTGGGCCCGGCCCAGCCCAGCCGGGCCGGGCCAGCCCCGCGGGCCGCCCGACCCTTTTGACATCTCTAGTTATGCTCCAGGAAACCATTACTAAATATATTTCAATGACAATAATATTATGAATTTTACGAATGGCAATAGGATATTTTATCCGAACGTACGTTTTGTTCATAAAAGTATCCTAATCCATTGTACTAAGTTTTCCCTTTATCGTGGGTGTGTGTGTCATAAGCAAAAACTTTAGTGGTTTTGGCGCAATAAGGGATAAATCTTAGGAGCCAAGTTTAATTAACCTCTTTGGTAGAAAATAAACCAGCTAGGGCTCAAACTATAAACCCTTGTTCTTCAGTCGGCACAAAGCGCAACAAAACCCCTCTAGCTCAAACTATTTTCTCATCGTCAAACTTCAATCATGATTCCTCTATCAACTCTCTTTGTGATATCAATTTTCGATGCCACTAATTTTCGTGTTTGTGGTAGCTTTCAAAATCGTATGTATGCGTTTGTTTTGTCCAAGAAGAAACGCTCAACTAATTGTTACTGAAATTAGCTAGTTAGTCTAAAGTTTCTGCAATGTGTTGAAAAGAAGTGGTTAGGACAAAATAGTAAGTTCTGAGTTAATTGGGTTTTGTTTAATTGTTTTAGTTAGGGGTAGGGAGACTTTCTTTTTCTTTTGGTGAAAGGTGTCCTGATATGTATGATGATGTAATTTTTAGAATAGTTGAAGTTGTTAGGGTGATAGTATCGCAGTTAAGCCTGCCTTATTTCCTCTGATTTTGGTGTGGCCGTTGTGTAAGATGAATTTTTCCGTGTCTGCATCCGTGGAGTAATTCTTGCACGGGGCGACACTACCGCCTCATATAGGATACGTGATCGCCATCCAAGAAAAGGTGGGACTGTGTGCAGACATGCAAACAATGGCTGCACTCAAGCCCAATTGCAGTTGTACATTTGCCCAGGTGTTAATCACGTGAATGACATGTTGTGACAGGCTTAAAATTACTTGAATTCACGTCTGACAGATATTTTAGTGCAAGGAAGCACCGACATCTCATACGGGGTTAGGTACGGTGTCCGATATCTCCGAACACCATTCAGCGGCATCCGATTTTTATTAATTTCAAAAATATCATCTGTCACGGCACTAAAGACTTTCCAAAGTCGACCGTGTGGCACTTAGTTAAATCAAGTTCCCCACTTGCATGCTAAGTCAGCATATCCCTTGAGCTGAGTGATGTTAAGAGTAAATGAATAAAGAAAAACAAAATGAACATAAGAAAATGAGAGTTTGAGATAATGATATTTACTAAATTGCTTGGAGACTGCTACAATATTTGGATCTGTCTATGTACTGACCAAGTGAGACCTTAACTATATATACTCAAGTGAGACCTTAACTATATATACTATTCCACCACCTCAGCGGACAATAGGAATACATACGTTTCTAGAGCTCTCCTCTAACTCTTTAGAATTATCTAAATATACAGGAAGCATGTTTAGAGAGTTAGTGAACTTTCTAGAAACATTGTTCATTTATCGCCTCGTAAGATGTAAGTATCATCGCAAGCGCATGTTTCCTACACTTTATGACCTCATGAAAAAGTGTCCAAAAGTATGGGCCAAGTTACAAATTTTCAAACTTATTTTGGGGGTTTGTGTTTAATAACTGACAAATTCGAAGCTCTTTTAGAAACAGACTTTAAGGAAGTCCTAATTAGATTGACCCATGACCGTTCTGAGTCTTCTTCCTGCGGCGTCAAGAGAAGAGAACGAAGTAGACGACCGTCCCAAACTGGTCGCCGGAGGATCTCGCCGCCGTCGCCAGATTCCAGCAACAGGTACCTCTGTCTTTTTCTTTCATCTATCTCTTTTTCCTTCTTTCCTGAGGTCTCCTCCTTTCTCTCCCATCTCTCTCGTCTCGGTACATTCGAAGATTACACTATTGATGTAGATTGAGCCCTTGGTCCAAGGAAAGAGATCATTGTTGTGTGACTTTGAAGAGTTAAGTAGTGAAGTAATTTCTTATTACTTTGCAAGAGTTCCCTGTTTGGGCGGTGAAAAAGAGGGCGCTTTCCCTGTTTCTGTTACCTTGTTATGTTATGTATCTTTTTTGTACTATATTGCATTTAAATTTTAAGTATGACTTTTATTTGAGTTGCTTGTTTGTGGTTATTGATTACTGTTTACTATTTTAGATGTATAATGTATTTGATATTTAATGACTATATATACACACAAGAAAAATACAAAAAAAAAATTCATAGTGTCCTGCGGTGTCCAAAATCTGGTTTTCTAGAAATTGCGGTGTCCGGTGTCTCGTTGGTGTCGGTGTCGGACACGGTGTATGTGTCCATACTACTTAGTTTTAGTGCCTGTGTTTTTATTGGCAGGTACTGCCACATGATTCCAGAGCCCAGGCACATAACTTCAGAATTTTTTTTGAGAGTCTTAATGTGGTGCCCTCCTTTTTACTTTCTTCATTTAGGAAGCATTGCACGACAATGGCTGATGAGGAACCAAAGCCTCTCACATACGTTCCGGAGGTAATACTGAAGAAGAGGAAAAATAACGAAGAGTGGGCAATTAGAAGGAAGCTGCAGCTGGAGCAGAGGGTGAAGAAATCCAAGGGAGATAATTTTGTTATCAAGAAGCCCGGGCAGTTCATCAGAGAGTACAGAGACAAAGTAAGACTTTACATTATTCAATTATTGTTAGTTCTTTCTTTGTCGTGTTTAGTCACAAAAAAGACTATCTAATTCAGTTCACTTAGGGTGTATTTCAGCATTCAAAACTTAAAGTTTTCAATGATCTTCATTAAGTGTGTTTGATAATGCGTAACACTGTATCACTTAAAAAAATTGATTCTTACCAAAAATAGACTAAAATTTTAAGTCAAGGTGGACTTATTTAATGCTTATCACTTATTTCTAAGTGAGATGGTTAAAAGTCATTTAATATAATTCTACATAAAAAGGATAATTACCACCACGAAGCCGCCTCAATTAATTTGTTGATAACACTGCCTCCACCATTCTACGACCACGACCACAACCTTTATTCCCTTTTACTACCACCAACACAATTACGAGTGATCTGATATCCTAATCTCAAGAATGTGAGTGATCTGATATACAAGAAAGGTTGGCTAAAGTAGACAAGCAGAGAGTCCCTTTAACAGACAACAACATGATTGAACAGGTACAGGAAGCACCTCACATAAGTTGGTCAGTGTGGCGGTTTTGGTTGCCTGAGTTTCTCCTTTTCCCCCCGTCTTTTGACTCCCTTTTTCTGTCTTAGCAGGCGCTGGGTCAGTATGGCATTATATGCATAGAAGACATGGTAAATGAGGTTGCAAACGTTGGTAAACATTTTAGGGAGGTCACAAGTTTTGTGTCCCTTTGCATTAAACAAGCCGGAGAAAGCGTTACAGAGTAAGAAAAAGCCATACAAGAATGGGGGAGATGCAGGAAATCGCGAGGATCACATTAATGATTTGATTAATAAGATGAATTAGCATAAGAAATCAGTGATCCAAGTTAAGATGTCATCTTTGTTAAATGTACTCTTTGTACTGGGTAGTTTACCTCAAGTTACATATGTTAACATTAGCTCAATTTTGTGATCTTCAATTTTGTCAGCTTGAGACCTGATTATGCGTAGAAATAGTTTGTTAAGAAAAGAGCGAAGGTAAATGCTACACCATCTTTGTTGCACAGAGGTTACCGAACATTAAACTGGTATTTGCAGTGCCGCCTCTTAGATGATTTTCCCTGGGCTGTTCTACGCTGTATTTTTTGTGTCGCAGATATTCCCTATAGACCGGAAGCTGCTATGTTTTGTATATCTGCACTCCATTCCGTTAAAAGTACTTGGAATATTTTGTATTCAGGAGGATCTGCGCAAGGATCTATTGTTGCATAACAGAAACTATATATTTTCTTCTCCTGTCAGCAGTATTCAAAGCATAATCAGTCCCTTTTGATTGTTAGGTTTTCTGGCCGCCTACTTTATTCAACGGCTTCCCCTTTTTCTTCTTTTGGACTGCATTTTGCTAGTGTGCCAAGTTCCAACTTTCAGATCATTGATCAACCTAGGTAAGAAAACCTCCAGATCATGATCAAATGATGCCTTCGCGTCCATGTTCTTGATAGTGGTTGCATGTGTGGGTGGGTTGGGTGGATTGGGGGGGGGGGGGGGGGGTGTCGTCGGAGGGAAAGAGATCACGCACTTTAAGTATAACTAACTATACAAGAATGGAACTCAATATGGAGTTTTGTACAACCTGCTCTCACGAACAGAGTGGATGTTAGTGATCTTGAACCTTGATTGAAGTATCCGAGCTTCATCCAAATTAACCAATTTAAGTGAACTACATATGGCAAGGCTACTTAAGAACAATGGACAGATGGCATGGCCTATCTCCATGGTAAGACCTCGTGTCGATTGAAAAGAATGTTTTACATGAGAGAGCCAACCAAGTACAAGAAATAGATACGATCCCCCATGCATTGACAATTGACTGGTTTCTTCTCTCCATTGTCAATTTATGGGGTTCACATCTCTTCCCAGACTATCTTTCGGTAATCTCTTGATGGTGACAGTCCAAACATGAAGAAAAAACTCCCCGTGCACGTGCCAGTTGACAATTTTGTCATTTCAGGGTGAAGAAAATTGGCATATCATTGGCACTTAATCGATCTGCGCTTTGTCCCAGCCTCCGGTAGCTTAGAGATTTGACCGAAGGGTTTTGTGCATCCTCTATTGACAAGTAAAATTATGTTTTGTCTTCGTCCTTTAAGTAGACAATTGACGGACAATGATTTTTTTTTTTTTTAAGGCCGATCTATTTCTTTTGCCGTCGATTGTGATTTCTTCGTAGTTTCTTGAAAGGGGTCTTGTTGGTGCAAACTGGTATTAGCGCTTAGTTCGGATTATTTGATTCTGCCATGTGGCGCCAACCAAGCATGAGATGGATAAGTGTGACAGTGAAGCTAATTTCAGTCTCTGGTAGGTCAAAATAA
>JAVXUP010004529.1:0-30485 GCA_033070095.1 Escallonia herrerae
GGTGATTGTGGATCTGGTGGTCGTGTTGTTTGAATTTGCAGTCGTGGTATGATGGTGGTGGTGGTTTTCCTTGTTGTTCATGGGACCCCATTATTCGGACGTAAACTAGATGAGCACTTCCCATAAAGGTACTTGAAATCACCTTAGCCTTCCCCATGTGTCACCTAAAAGCATCCATTGTCTGGGTTTCTGGCAGAAGTGGAATTGTGACTCCTTACACTATTCAGGCCAATTAAGCCAACCTAGTACTAATATATGTGAATAGACTATTTCCCCTTCAGGAAACACGAGATGTCTTGCAAACGCTTTTCAAAACCACCGCCTGAATTCCCTGTGCAAAACTAGTTCCCCATTTGGTAGGTAGATAACGGTTGCAACCATGAACAATCAGGTTTTGAACACATGGCTGGGGACAGCGTTGACATTATTCGAGTTTGGCTTTGCCTTCTATTGAGGGCGTGGTCAGACACGACCCTCATCAATAGAAGAGTTGGCTAAGAACTACGATTTCTTCTTGAATGCAATTGAAGTAGGGAATGGAGTGATGTTATTTAAGCTGTGGTCACACACCTTTTTAAACCTGTAATGTTCTCGCTCACACTGTTTAAATTAGACATATAAAATGAGATAGACCCGTTGAATCAAGATTTATTACGAAATAATGTTGTTCGATATTAACCGCGACGTCTAAAGGGGTCGTGTGAAAATAAACAAGATTGAATATTGAAGCATCAATAGGTAACACAATGTTATGTAACGAAAAAAGTCGACAAACAGAACCCAATATCGCCGCGTATTGTAGCCGAATCATAGGTGATTTTTTTCTTGACCCCAAAAGAAGCTGTTGAATGACACAATGGTGAACAGTCACACAACCTGAGAAGAACCTTAGCAGATGATGTTAACTTGCATTATTGCACACCACCACAAAACCCATTGAAACAAGTCTGCCCAACCAGAAGCTAGATACAAAGTTGTATATGGATAGAAATACAAACGATGCATAGGCACAGTATGTAGTCAGGCTTTCAACCATCAAAATGACAAGATTCGGTACATTAGGACTTGAAAAATTGTGCACCAGGACTTGTAATGTATGCATAGGCGTGAGGTTGATTGTATAAGCTAGAAGCAAAGCAATATCTTAGTGCAATCTAAATGGACATTGATTGGGTGGTGTTAGCCATTCATGTTCGGACTGACATCATGGATGCAAGCAACAAAGGGCATAGACAAATACGTTGCCTGCCGTTCAATCATTTGTAAAGACACTGGAAAGCTCCCAACTGTTGCTGAAATTGATTGGAGATGTAGACCAAGTCAACATCACAGCCATCCAGATAGATAATCGATAAAGTTCCACTATATCAGGTGTGAAATCCAACATAAAATGGAAAACCAAGCCCTAAAACGTGATTAGCTGAACAAGAGCATCAAATTTACAAGCATGTAACGAATCTGCATATTGCTGAAAACCGATTCGCAAACTCAATACGCAAATGAGGCACGAACTTGCTCCCAGAACCCGAATTGTTCCAGGACACAAGCGTCACCATTTTGGGCGAATTGTGCGACTTAGGGTCACATATGCTCTGAATGCCCAATTCAGGCAATGGCTCATTGAGTCTCCTTGGTAAGTCTAAGGTACTCTTGCTTAGGGGCTGGTTTTGGATTGCTCTGATCCTGCGTGAATCAGTTGTACCACTCTTGGGTACCGCTTAACATGGTCTTAACTAAAGTGAACAGATAAAACGACAAGTTTACATAATTGATGTGCTCAAACTTGTGAGATTATTCAAACATCATATTTCTTCTAAAAGCATTCTAACCCGTCTTAACTTTTAACCTCACTCCATCACACAGTATCATACAATCTTTTTACTTCTTTTACATTAGAAGATGCAGATTACAAGAGACATGTACAGGGGTGAGTCCTCTTAACTAATGATGTTTGAATGGTATTCATTTTCCAAACACAATGGTGGAGAGATATATATTAACAAGTATCTCTCCCACACCCACATCAGAATGCCCCAGATAAAGCTTTCTTTTGACAATTGATGGTGCCGGAAATGGTTCGATGATACGTGGAGGTGCCACAAAGGATGCGGTCTGAGTTGGCTTCCAGGTAGGCAACGTGGGAGACAGCAAGGACGGCGCAAGGGCCGAGGACAAGGCTCCCCAGACAGGTCGTGAGGGGTGGCAGTGCTGCGCAGGCAAGGTGACGATGAACAGGACCGACAGTCTGCAGTCCGTAATGAGGGTATGGCGTCCAGGGTCCGTAGACGGGAGTTCAAGTGTATTTCTCTCACTAGAATTCCAGAGAGAATGTTTCCTTTAGAGAGAGAAAGTGAAAAGTCCAAATGAGAATCCGATCCTTGAAAAAGCTCCAAAGTCCACTATTTATAGGCAAAAATGTGCATGTGTCATAAGTTGACATGTGTCGCCCCCTGGGAACGACACGTCACCAGGGGGCCAACGCACTGACCCTTCGTTGGACTGCCGGTTCCTAAGTTCGTGCTGCCCTGCCCTTGCAACACTCTCTGCCTGTCTGAGGAGACTGATCATGCCGCGGTAGCATGGTCAGAGTAGCCCGTTGCCCCAGCCTCCAGTCCAAGCCCTTACTGAATCCCACAGGTCTGGCAGCGGCGGGGAAGACCCGACGCCCAGCTGCCAGGTGGACTAGGCAAGATGCCCTTCCGAAGACCTGCTCCCGTCTCCGAGTGACCCGGGGGTCATAGTCCTTAGGGGTGCCGACGCGAGCCCCCAGTGCCAGAGCACGTAGGCTAGTCACGCAGGCACCCTGGCGGAGATAGTGTCCTGGAGGAGTAGCCTATCCCGTAAGCATATAACATGATTGCAGCGCATGGGGCGCGGTTGAGTGCGGGCGACGAGGGTCGCAGAGTGATCTCCGAGCGACGAGGGTCGTTGCGTGGATGGCGCGCGACCGTGAGCGACGGTTGTCATGGCGACAGAGCGGCCACAAGTGACGGTCATCGAGACTACGGGCGACGGTCATCGCGACGAAGGGGCACGGCCGAGAGCGACGGTTGTCGCGACTATGGCGGAGTGCGGCCGCGAGCGACGGTCGTCGTGACAATGGGGTGGGGTCAAAGGTGACGGCGTCGGTGTTCAAGGCAGGTGGCCGACCCCCATGGGGTGGCCGACCCCCAAGGGAGGCCGACGCTTGGGGGAGGCCGAGCCTAGAGGGAGGCCGACCCCCCGAGGGTGGCCGACCCTTGGGGGAGGCCGACCCTAGAGGGAGGCCGACCCCTCGGGGTGGCCGACCCCCCAGGGTGGCCGACCCCCTTGGGTGGCCGACCCCAAGGGTGGCCGACCCCCAAGGGAGGCCGACCCTTGGGGTGGCCGACCCTAGAGGGAGGCCGACCCCTTGGGGTGGAAGGCACGCCGAAGTCGCTTCACGAATGGTTCACGTGACTTGAGCATGCGTTGCTTTGACCGGCCCTCGAGCGTTGAAAAGTTGACCGCTGACTGGGTGATGTGTCGTGCAAAGTGGGTCCCTTGGCGGGTCTTGGGGTGCGACCAGAATAGGGTATGAACATAAGCCCCCTGCGTGCGGCGGGCGCGGAGGGGCAACCCGAGCGGGCGTCGCATGCATAAACGATGTGGTTACAGCCCCTGTTGCTGCGGGGGCCAAGGTTCCTGGTAATGGAGCCGGCGATGACGCTAAGCCCGTGTAGCAGTTTGATTGAGCCGGCGATGGCTTCAAGGTTGTGAGCCCATCCCGTAGTTTGATTGTGCCGGCGATGGCTTCAAGGTTGTGAGCCCATCCCGTAGTTGATTGTGCCGGCGATGGCTTCCAGGTTGTGAGCCCATCCCGTAGTTTGATTGTGCCGGCGATGGCTTCAAGGTTGTGAGCCCATCCCGTAGTTGATTGTGCCGGCGATGGCTTCCAGGTTGTGAGCCCATCCCGTAGTTTGATTGTGCCGGCGATGGCTTCAGGTTGTGAGCCCATCCCGTAGTTGATTGTGCCGGCGATGGCTTCAAGGTTGTGAGCCCATCCCGTAGTTGATTGTGCCGGCGATGGCACTAGCCCGTGCTGGCGCTCAGCCCATGCCGCAGGGAGGGGTCCTCGTGCAGGAGCACTACGAGCGGAGCCTCCAGAATGCTGCACACTCTAGAGAGTGGGTTGAAGTCTTCCATGCCCATGGCGGGGGCGCATGGTGTGGTGAACGGGTGTTATGCCCGGAGGCTTGTAACATGGTCGTGGTGCATGGACATGGCGACGATTGTCGCGGGGACAATACATGGTGCCGGAGCACATGTCATGAAAGTGGTGGGGCGACGAACGTCGCGAAGCAATACTTTGTGCCGGGGCACATGTGATAAGAATGGCACATGGGTGCGGCGACGAACGTCGCGGAGCTATACTTGGTGCCGGGGGCACGCATGATGAGAATGGCGCACGGGCGCGGCGACGAACGTCGCGGAGCTATACTTGGTGCCGGGGGCACGCATGATGAGAATGGCGCACGGGCGCGGCGACGAACGTCGCGGAGCTATACGTTGGTGGCGCACGGGCGCGGCGACGAACGTCGCGGAGCTGGTGCCGGGGGCACGCATGATGAGAATGGCGCACGGGCGCGGCGACGAACGTCGCGGAGCTATACTTGGTGCCGGGGGCACGTATCATGAAGATGGCGCACGGGCGCGGCGACGAACGTCGCGGAGCTACATGATGAGAATGGCGCACGGGCGCGGCGACGAACGTCGCGGTAGTGCATCAAGTGACCATTGGCGTTGAGCGCGCGTTGTAAAGGGCGCGATGAGTTGGCACAAGCGACGCGGTTCAAGGAGATGGCACGCGGGCGACGGGGCCTGTCGCGGAGCTGTCATGTGAATGCGTGCGACGAAGGTCGTGGAGGTGGCGCGCGGGCGCGCACTGCGGTCATAGCGGTGACGGCGCGTGGTCGACAAACTGTGGCGAGGCGCCGGCGGACGGGAGCGTAAAGTAAAGGAAAAAAGAAAGAAAAAGAAAAGACAGAAAGAAAGAATAGAAAAAGAAAGAAAGAAAGAGAAAAATAAAAAGAAAAAGAAAAGAAAATTGCCCACCCCTATATAAGGAGCGGAGGGGGGCAGGGCGGAGGCACCGCCATTTGTGCCTACGCAAGTCAGAGAGAGAGAGAGAGAGAGAGAGAAAGAGAGAAAAAGGGATGGTGAGAGAAGAGGTGGAATTGGGCGAGGGGTCGTCGGGGCCAGGGGGTCGGCCAGTTGGTGGCTCTGCGAGGGGAGGGGGGTCGGCCAGCCACGGGGGCTCGGCCGCACGAGGGGGGTCGGCCCAGCGAGGGGCGTCGGCCGGACAGGGTGGGTCGGCCCAGCAAGGGGGATCGGCCGGGCAAGGGGGGTCGGCCCAGCGAGAGGGGTCGGCCGCGCATGGGGGGTCGGCCGCACGAGTGGAGTCGGCCGAGCGAGGGGGATCGGCCGGACGGGGTGGGTCGGCCCAGCGAGGGGGATCGGCCGGGCAAGGGGGTCGGCCAGCCACGGGGGGTCGGCCGCACGGGAGGG
The DNA here is from genome assembly GCA_033070095.1 of Escallonia herrerae. Taxonomy (NCBI): domain Eukaryota; kingdom Viridiplantae; phylum Streptophyta; class Magnoliopsida; order Escalloniales; family Escalloniaceae; genus Escallonia; species Escallonia herrerae. Next base: position 5,527 of record JAVXUP010004529.1, read on the forward strand.
GTCGGCCGCACATGGGGGGTCGGCCAGTCACGGGGGGTCGGTCACGCAGGTTGTCCGACAGGCCCAAGTCCCATCCTCACAGCCCGGAGCGACGCCAGCAGCGAAAAAAGTTCGGCAGAAGATGTGGGCGAAGCCGCGAGGGGCCGCGACGGGTACATCGCGACCCCCGCGGGATATGATGACTGTACCTGTGCCGGCGCCGCCAGTCGATAAGGCCACACCGTCAGTGGGTGTCGAGGCGGCAGTGCCATTGACCTTTGATGATGGCGGTAGGAGGTCCTACGATCCGGAGCCAGATAAAACAAACACATTGCTGGGGGTGAGGGGAGTAGTACCGTGTGTACCGGACCGTGAGCTGTGGAGGGAGTTGGCCATTCGTGTGGCAGACGGAGCGTTCAGGACACCGTGGGGTGGTCCGTCGATGGGAGAGGAGCCTCGGCTGTCGTCACCCTACCTTCGCGCGCCGAGCCCGGCGGAGGCGCCCGTGATGTCGCCGAGGTATGTACCGGCATTGTTGATTGGGAGAGAGGACATACCTTGGTCGCCGGTGATGTTCAAGGGCCATAGTGCGATGCCGGTAGGGTGGGACTTTTGGTGTGAGCATATGTTGGAGACACCGGTGAGGGCGCAGGTGTTGCAGGCACTAGGGCTGTTACCGGCGATCAGTGTTACGGCGAGGGGGGTGGAGTTATATAGGGATACGCCAGGGATGACCCGATTGCTGGCAAGATGGAGCACGCAGTCGCATACGTTCGTGACCGAGTTCGGGGAGATCGGGCCGACGTTACTCGATGTGTTGATGCTGACAGGGCTGCCGATACACGGGGAGGTGGATGCACGGGTGACCCGGCTGAGCGGGGAGGAGCGGTTGTTGCAGACGCAGCTACTGGACATTTTGGCGGAGACGAAGAGGCACCGGAAGGGGACGTACGGTGGGTGGCTGCGCCAGTTCTACGGCACGCCGCAGGCGAGGACAGGCCAGAAGTTGGGCAATGCTGCCCAGTTTGTGATGGGTCCGTATCATGGCAGCGATCGGTACGAGTTGGTGGCGTTTTTGGCGATGTTCTTATCGAGGTAAATTTTGTACTGTCGTGTGATTATTTGTGAATATATCGTATGTCCTGCTTGCCCTGTAAAACGTCAAACTGACATATGTTGCCGGTCGTTGTTTGCAGGTTTGTGTTTGAGGGGACACCTGAGGATGGCATTTCCCCGAGGGTGTTTCCCTTGGCCATTAGGATGGCGCAGGGAAGGCGGGTCGGCTTGGCTCCGGTGTACTTGGGCACGTTATACTCGCGGCTAGATCAGTTCGTGAATGACGTGAAGCGGTCGTATGGTCGGTATCAGGTGGCGACATACGTGGACTGGATGTTTTTGCAGAGGTACCTGTACGAGTGCTTTCCAGGGTACCGTCCTGACGGATACCCACTCGCACACCCGTCACCGACGATGGGGACAGTGACCCGTCCAGGCAGGTCGCGGCAGGTGGCGTTGTGGTGTAGCGGGTCTCGGGCTTTTGCTTGGGCAGGCATCAGGAGGCCGGGGTGCCCGTTGGCACAGATTCTAGACAAACGGGGGGAATGTGAGCGACGGCCCTATATGGAGATGCATGCGTCATATGGTACGCCGCCATGGCTGCACGTGCAGGAGGTGACGACAGATCTGAGCCGGAGAGGCGAGCTAGCGCCAGGACAGCTGGCGCTATTGGTCGCGTATTTTCCCGGCTGGCTCCCGGTATTGACAGATGATGGCGGGAAGCCCGCCGAGTGCTGCTATTATGTGGCGAGGTATTGCCCGGACCGTCTGTCGTTGGCGTTCGGGTACGATCTAGAGCCCCCATGCGGTTATGACAGCCCTTGGAGTGTGGCGACGGCTTTTGGGTATACACTATATGACAGAGCCCGCGAGTGGCCGGCACCGACGACAGAGTGGAGGCAGCCAGGGACAGAGGTGGCAGGGGCGGTGACCGCGGATTATGCGCATTGGTGGGAGCGACTGCGAGGGAGCTGGGCCGGATGGCTGGCACAGCCGTCAGGCACACGTCGACAGGTAGATGTGTTCGCATGTGACCGAGCCCTGAGTTTGATATCGGCCACAGTCGCGAGGCAGTGCGGGATGCTGTCACTGGTGACCGGGAGTTCTGTTCCGAGCTCGGAGAGGGAGGCGGAGGAGGATGCCGTAGAGTTGGGGGACGCGGCTCCCGGGGAGGACCGTGGGGAGGAGCCTATTGCCGAGGTGCCGAGGGTGCCGGGGGCCGGCAAGGGGCCCTTGTCGGCATTGCGAGTGGGGATGATGGAGACAGCTCGTCAGGCTAGTGCTGGTACCTCAGCCCCACACCTATCAGGGGCGAAGAGGCCGCGCGACGTATTAGAGGAGCTAGACTCTGAGGTTTGCTTCTGTCCTTTCTTTTTGTCGTATAAATATGGTTTGCATATTGCTCATAATCTGTGAACTGACAGCGGTTTTGCCAGGGGGACGAGGAAGAGGCGGTCGCGGGGGGAGCGAGGCCGAGACTGAGATCGCAGGCGAGGAGGCTATGGCAGCCGAGGCCGGCAGATTAGTTGACAGTGACGAGACCGAGGCCGTTGAGCTATTGACGGCCAGTGTGCCGAGGAGGGTGAGCCCATTGCCTGCTATGGAGGAAACGGTGGGGGCACTATACGGCGGAGAGGGGAGCGATACGGTGATGTTCGACATTGACGAGGACTGGTGGACAGGCATGGAGACGCCGGTTGTGGGAGGTGATGGTGGCGAAATGGCGGAGCCTGAGTCTGTTGTTGCTGCCTCGATTCGTGAGCGAGAGACACCGGTTCAGGCCGTGGTGGTGCGACGGCATGACACATTGCCGGAGTCCGTGGTTGAGGTCGGAGCTACTCTTCTGGCGATGCACTCAGCCACGATTGGGGCGCAGAGGGCGGGTGGGATGTCGGAGATTTCTGCAGCGGGCGGCAGTGGCGCGACAGTCGGAGATATGAGTAGAGGATCCTCGAGCGGTCAGGTGGATGTGGCAGCTTGGGGGGGCCTCCAGCTACCGGCGGAGACTGTGCGCCGGTTAGAACTGGTGAAGGCAGCGTTCCCGCAGACATTCGAGAGCGTGGTGGTAGAGAACCCAGTACTACGGATGTGGGTGTCTGCAGGGTTTATGGAGTGGTTGCTGCCGTTCGCCAGTGTGCCGTCGTCGGGTTGGACTGCAGAGTTCGTTGCTCGGTCGCTTTCAGAGTTCGCTCCGTTCACATCGCTAGGTATGCAGCTGGACTGGCTAGCAGATTTCTTTAGATCGAGGAGCGTCAGCCACGATATGGATGAGAGGCGTGCAGTCGTGGTTATGCGGGAGATGTTGCTGGAGCGGCGCCGCACAGGATTAGAGGCAGAGCGGTCAGAGATCACGGCAGAGTTGGCCGGGATTGACATGCAGGTGGCAGAGATAGAGAGACAGCTCGTCGATTTGCAGAGGCAGTTGTCCGATCTACAGAGGCGGCGAGGTGAGGTGGACGGGCGAGAGTCAGAGCGGTTAGGGCGACAGGCCGAGCTTGATGCTGGATGGTCAGAGGTACAAGCGGAGCGGGAGGTACTTCAGGCATTCAGCTCCCACCCAGTTGCATCGCTGTTGTCTAGACTTTCCTAGCTTGTACGTTACTTTGCCGTAGTTGTAGTGCTTAACGACGGCTAGTAAACGTTTGATGTATATGTACATATTTTTGATGGTCTCGGCTTATTGTATGTTATGTTCGGTTGCTCTCTTCTTTCTTCTCTCTTTTTTTTTGAATGTCTTGCTTGTTTCGGTTACTTGTGAATGCTCTCCCATTCCCGCTCGTAGAAAGTGACTTAGGAAGCATAGGTTGAGAATGAGTGCCAGCTGGGCAGAAGTTGAGGTAACAGCATGACTTTGTATTGATAGGACGCGGTACAAAACACCATTACACGACTAGTGTAGAACGCTACACAGATCAACAAAAAAATACAAGTCTGCAAGCAATGTCGCATGTACAAAAATGCTACGAGGGCGCGTTCTATGACGCGACTACACATAATACTTCTTCAGGTAGCGGCCGTTGATGGGGGCGGAGACCTGACCGTCGTCGTGGTTGAGCAGGAGGTACGAGCCATTAGTGCGGGCTTCGTGCACCGTTAAAGGGCCCTCCCAGTTTGGCGTGAATTTAGGAGCTGACATGTTGGCCCGCACATGCTTGGCAGCTTGAAGAACAAGGTCGCCCTCGATAAACGAACGTGGCTTGACGGTCTTCCCATAAGCTTTCGTAAGCTGCTCATGATACTTCTTCATGCGGCGCAGGGCCGTGGCTCGTCGTTCGTCGAGGCCGTCAAGTGCCGCGAGCCGGGCTTCTTCATCTCCGAGACTGCTGCTTAGGGAAAGTCGAGCCGATGGTTCTGCGATCTCGGCAGGTACCACACACTCGTCCCCGTAGACGAGAGAGAAAGGCGTGGCCTTTGTCGCTGTGTGCATGGATGTTCTGTAGGCCCAGAGTGCCAGATTCAGTTGTTCGGACCATGACCGGTCGGCGTCATGCACCATTCGCGATAATACTCGTAGCAAAGTCTTGTTGGACGCTTCAGCTTGACCATTACCTTGCGGGTAATAGGGAGTTGATGTGGCATGGCTGATGTTGTACCTTTCCATGAGAGTTCGAACCTCTCGGTTAATGAATGGGGTGCCATTGTCAGATATAATACATCGAGGGATGCCGAAACGACAGATGACGTCGCGTAAGAAGTTGGAAACGGCACCTCCCGTGGCTCTCCGCAGAGGTACGGCTTCAACCCACTTCGTAAAGCGTTCAGTAGCAACCATGATCCATGAATGGCTTCTGGACGGCGGGTGGATGGGGCCGATGAGGTCGAGGGCCCAAGAATGAAATGGCCAAGGTGCTGAGATCATGTGCAAGTCGGATGCTGGCGAGTGTATCCTGTCGGCGTGCCGCTGGCAGGGTTGGCAGCGTCGGACATGCGAGATGGAGTCGGATTCCATAGTCGGCCAATAATACCCCAATCTTAGTAATTCTGCATACAGCTTCTGGGAGCCTTGATGTTCACCACAATCACCATTGTGTACTTCGTTAATGACTTTGACCACTTGGGCACCTTGCAAGCATCGCAGGGTGCGTCCCGAAAATCCCTTGCGAAATAACTCGCCTTCCGTCACAAAATACCTGACTGCCTTGCGCTTGATGGATCGTGCTGAGCCGCGGTCAGGTGGTAGAATCCCGTGGGATAGATACTGGATGAAAGGCTGGCGCCAGTCACCCTCGATGTCAATGACAAGAGCTTCGGCACCGTCGGGTGCATACAGGCACTCGGGACAATCCTTTTGTATATCCGAGGCGTCCTTGGCCATGGATGGCCAATATAATCCCATACGCTGGAGGCGACGATACAGAGGGGGACCGTCGAAGCCACAACACTTCTGGTGGCCGAGCTGTAATTTGTGTTTTGCCTCTTCCGGTGCCAAACATCTTGCTAGAGTGCCTCCGGGACACCGCCTGTATAAGACATCTCCCATCATTGAAAAGTCTGTAAGGGTGGAGGCATGAGCAAGAGATGGCGCTTTAAGTTTGTCGATGATAGGTTGCCTCCAATCGTCCGCAGTAACGTCCCTCGGGACTAGGTTCAGTGCTGTGCATGGTTCCATTCTCTTGACGATGGTTAGCATCCGTTGTTCACCATCGACCTCTATCTTTGACGCGATCGTGGCCAAGCAGTCCGCATGTCTGTTGTGGCACCTATTGTGATGTTCATACTGGACATGACCGAGTCTTCCTTCCAAGTGTTGCACCAAGGCACGATAAGGTGCCAAGGCTGGTTCTTTGACCGCGAACTCCCCGTCCGCCTGCTTCATGACCAGATTTGAATCTCCTTTCACACACAGCGCCTTAGCCCCCATACTGACGGCGATCATGAGGCCAATGACAAGTGCCTCGTATTCAGCTTCGTTGTTAGACACCGGGAATGCAAGTTTGAAGGATAATGAAGTGGTAACACCGTCTGGTGCCCGCAAGACTATGCCGGCACCCCCTTGCCGGAGGGGCGTGCCATTGGGGCCTTTGCTAGTGGCAGAGCCGTCGAATTCAAGCGTCCACAGTCCATCGATGTCGGTGATGAGGGCTGTCTCCTCCCCCGGCAGTTGATCCGATATCGGTTCACATTGTTGGCGTGGGAAGAAGGCCAGGAGGTCTGCGAGTGCTTGGCTCCGCAGAGCTGTAGGATTCTTGATAGATAAACCGAATTCGGCCAACAGCAGCAACCACCGTGTGAGTCGGCCAGACAGGGCGGGACGTGTAAGCATGTAACGGAGCGGGTCAGCCTTGGTGACGAGTGTGATCTGATGCGCTAGAAAGTAATGTCTGAACTTCTGTGAGGCGTACACCAAGGCTAGACAGTGTTTCTCGAGCTCGGAGTAGTTGGCTTCGGGCCCTCTGATCACTCTACTGAGGTAATAAACAGGACGCTCGACACCTTCGACTTCTTGGGCAAGCAAAGCCCCGATGGATCTGGGTGTGGAAGTCAGGTAGAGTAGGAGTGGGATGCCTCGTTGTGGTACGACCATGGTTTGCGGTGACATGAGGACCGCCTTAATCTGTTCAAATGCTTGCCGTTGGGGCGCGCCCCAATTCCACGGTGCGCTTTTACGCGTCAAGTGTTGAAATGGCGTAATGAGCTCGGCCAGTGCGGGTATGAAGCGTCGGAGGTAAGAGACCTTGCCGAGGAAGCTCTTCAGTTGCTTTGTGTTCTTGGGGGGGGCATTTCTTGGATGGAGGCTGCTTTCGAGGGGTCAACGTCGATGCCCTGTCGACTGACCAAGAACCCGAGGAACTTGCCGGAGGAGACTCCGAAGGCACATTTCAATGGATTCATCCGCATGTTATACTGGCGGCAACGATCAAAGACCGCTTGAAGGTCGGTGAGGTGATCACTTTCCTTCCTGGATTTGATAATAAGATCGTCGACATAGTCTTCCACAGTATGGTGTATCATGTCATGGAATATTGCTGTCATAGCCCTTTGATACGTAGCTCCCGCATTCTTGAGGCCGAAAGGCATAACTTTCCAACAAAAATTACCCATAGGAGTGCGGAAGGCTGTCTTGGCGCTGTCGTCGGGGTTCATGCGAATCTGATTATAACCTGCGAACCCATCCATGAAAGATAAAGTTTCATATCCGGCGGCGGCCTCCGTGAGCATGTCGATATTGGGTAGTGGAAACTCGTCCTTGGGGCACGCCCTATTCAAGTCCCGAAAGTCGATACAGACGCGGACTTGGCCATTCTTCTTTTGTACAGGGACGACATTAGCCAGCCAAATAGGGTGAGTGATAGGTTCGATGAAGCCTGCGCGCAGGAGGCGTTCAATCTCTTGCTTGATTTTCAATTCGAGCTCGGGGCGGAATGTCCGCGGGTGCTGTCGGCTAGGGATAGATCCGGTAGCAATGTTGAGATGGTGTGTGACTAAGGCAGGATCCAGTCCGGGCATCTCATTGTAGCTCCATGCTAAGACATCACGATACTCGTGTAGGAGGGAAACCAATTCCTCTCTTCGGCCGGGGGCGAGTTTTGTGCCAATGTAGGTGTGCCGCGGTTCTTCGCCCGGGTCGGCCAGGTTGATTTCTTCAATATCTTCAGCCTGAGGTCGAGGGCCATCCTCATAGCAAGGTGGTGCCGCGCCGGGGGTGAGGTCAGGATCTGGCTGGCAATGCTCGGCCGTGCGGCACCATTCAGTCTCTCCAAGGGGGTCGGGGTCGAGGGGGTCTGAGGAGGGACCGCCTGGAGCCCCTGCATACCGTCATAATTGATAGATGATCTTGCCGTCCTTGACGATACGTCGAAAGGCCGGCTCAGCCTTTTGCTTCTTGGACTTGGGGGAAGAAGGGGGGGAATTGGTCGTGGCAGCAGGCGGAAGCGGTGGGGTTGACCCATTATTCTTGTTACTTCTCCCGGTTTTGTCCTTGGGAAGCTTGTCCCCGCACAGCTCATCCCAGGTCGGCAGCCTGGTAGAATGTACATGAGTAGCATTCTCCCCATCCTCGGCGAAATTAGTGAAGAAGGAGGCCTCGGCGAAATAAGACTCGGCGCATTCAAAGGGGGCTTTGGTTGCAGGGATTGTCATTGCTACCTCATGTCCCGTAGAACCGGCGACCAGCTTCACACATTGATGGTATGTTGAGGGAACGGCCTTGTTGTCGTGGATCCATGGTCTCCCGAGCAGGAGGTGAAAGGCAGACTCGCTGTCTATTACGTGAAAAGTAGTGTCGCGACGGACAGTTCCGACCATGAGGTCGACGGTGATATGGCCGAGGGTCGACTGAGGACCCTGTCCAAAGCCGGTAATATTGACGGGGTCACGGATGATTTTCCTTGGGGGAATGCCGGCCTGTTGCAGGGTGATGAGGGGTATGATGTTGATCGAGGCGCCGCAATCAACCAAGGCACGACGGAAGCCCGTGCCATTAACAGTACACTCTAAAAACAGCGGCCGATTGTGATGCTCGATCGGCGGCGAGTCTTCATCCGAGAAGACTAAGGCTGTAGAGGGGATGTGACGTAATTCAGCCTGGGCGGCGAAGCATTCGGAACCGAGGCCGGTGGTGACCTCGAGCAGGCAATTGGAAAGGTAAGTCCGGGCGGCGGGTGAAAACCCCATTTCATCAAAAAAACTTTTGATCTTCGTCATCTGTCGTTGGGGAGGCATCGACTGCTTAGCTGGAGGAGGCACGAGGGTCAGTGTGGGCTCTGCCGGGGCTTCGTGGATTACAGGCTCGACATGGTCAGTGACAGCCATAAGGGCCTGGTGCCCCCTACTGTTGCGATGCGGTGGGTAGGGATCTTTGCGCACATCGTTATTTTTCCGTAGCTGCAGGTCGCCCGACGCTACCTTCCTTGCAAAGATGGTTCGCAGTGCATTGCAATCTTTGAGCGGATGGCCAAGGGCTCGATGGAAAGGACAGTAGGTGGGCCTGGCCTTTTCTTCGTCTGTGATATTGGTCCGCATTGGTGGCAGTTGGAAATTTTTGTCATGCGCCACCCATTCGGCCAAGAGTTCCTTCACTGTATTCAGGTCACAGGGATAGTTAGGGGCGGGTCTTTGTTGCCTTCGCTTGTCGGAGCCTTGGTTCACATCTGGAAGCTGACGCTTGAAGCCTGCATAGTTGTTGTTGTCGTTGCTACGTTGAGTGATAGGTGCATCAGTTGAGGCCAACAGCGTACTTTGCGGTCGAGGCTTCCATGACTTGACAGGACCAACTGTCTCGTAAGTTCGTCGGGCTGCCTCCTTGAGGTGTCCCCATGACCTTAACTGTAGGTTCTCGATATGCACTCGGTAGACGTCAATCATATTTTTGATGCATATGGGAACCAACGTTTCGTCTTTGCTGAAATCTGTGCACTCAAGGCACTTAAGATGAAAACGATGCACATACTTATTCAAGTCTTCCCCCTGGTTCTGGCGAATGCCAGCAATATCAACGATAGTCACGCGCTCGGTCTCGTAATGAAATTTGTCTAAGAACAGCTGGACCATGTCGCCCCAGGTGTGGACGGTCCCTGCGGGGATCTGGTGATACCAAGTGTAAGCCAAGCCCGTAAGGGACTTGTGGAATTCTCTCAACTTCAAGCTGCTTCCTGTACCATACTGCTCCAAGGAGCCTGCAAACCTTGTTAGATGCTCACGGGCGTTTCCCTCACGTCCGTTGAAGAGCACAAAGTTTGGTTGCTTGTACTTGATGGGGTAGGGTGCGATGGCGATATCATTAGCGTATGGGGCGTGTCCGGTTAGACGGGTTGAGGAGTCCGGCTCGGGATTCCTCGACAGGCGACGGACAAGGGCCTCCAAATCTGACTGAGTGACATAGTTGGAGGATGGTGCCTCATTGCCGGTCAAGGGGTGATGACCGCCTGGTGCGTCGCGAGCCCCCGAGCCCCCAGATGGCACGGCTTGATGAACGGGGACATGGGAGGGTTGGTATGGTGCAGGTGCTGGCAGGGGCAGCTGTGCGAGGGCAAGTGTGGGTTGGCGAGACATGCCCATCACTTGGCCGGGGGTTTGGTGTTGCTCAACTGGATAGGGATTAGGTTCCATCTCAATGGAGTCATGCGTTTCGGAGGAGCTTCTTGCCGGCGTCAGATGAGATGGTGTGACAGCGGGGGGAATCTGCTGCAAGACTGGCCCGAGATCCGTGTGTAGCTTGCGGGGCGGCACTGCAGAAGGAGATATGTCGGCTACCGGCAGCGACGGTGTTGCGAGCCCTACCGCCAAGGGTCTAGATGTCCAAGGCGGCGGTAGTCGCGACACTGGGGCCGGGGCGATGTCAAAAGCTGGCCCCGGTCCTGAAGGCTGGATTGACGGAGCGGCCTGCTGTGAGGACAGGGCTTGTATGGATTTTTGCATGTCCATAATGGCGGCTAGTAGAGCGGTCTGTGAATCTTGCAGCGTGGTGATGGTCGGAGTGAGTTGCTGGATGGCTGCATTTACGAGCACTTGTACGTCGGGGGTAGTGGTCGGCAGCTGGTCTCGGAGCCGCGCGGCGCTAGTCTCCTCCTGGTCACCGAGGTGGTGTTCTTGCAGGGCGGGGTTGGGTCCTTGGCTGGTCGCCCTAGTAGCTCTCCGTTGCACAGGCATAATGCCTAAGTCCGGAAGGTATGCAAACCGCAATACGATGCTCACCTCCCCAGCGGAGTCGCCAAAATGATGGTGCCGGAAATGGTTCGATGATACGTGGAGGTGCCACAAAGGATGCGGTCTGAGTTGGCTTCCAGGTAGGCAACGTGGGAGACAGCAAGGACGGCGCAAGGGCCGAGGACAAGGCTCCCCAGACAGGTCGTGAGGGGTGGCAGTGCTGCGCAGGCAAGGTGACGATGAACAGGACCGACAGTCTGCAGTCCGTAATGAGGGTATGGCGTCCAGGGTCCGTAGACGGGAGTTCAAGTGTATTTCTCTCACTAGAATTCCAGAGAGAATGTTTCCTTTAGAGAGAGAAAGTGAAAAGTCCAAATGAGAATCCGATCCTTGAAAAAGCTCCAAAGTCCACTATTTATAGGCAAAAATGTGCATGTGTCATAAGTTGACATGTGTCGCCCCCTGGGAACGACACGTCACCAGGGGGCCAACGCACTGACCCTTCGTTGGACTGCCGGTTCCTAAGTTCGTGCTGCCCTGCCCTTGCAACATCTCTCTGCCTGTCTGAGGAGACTGATCATGCCGCGGTAGCATGGTCAGAGTAGCCCGTTGCCCCAGCCTCCAGTCCAAGCCCTTACTGAATCCCACAGGTCTGGCAGCGGCGGGGAAGACCCGACGCCCAGCTGCCAGGTGGACTAGGCAAGATGCCCTTCCGAAGACCTGCTCCCGTCTCCGAGTGACCCGGGGGTCATAGTCCTTAGGGGTGCCGACGCGAGCCCCCAGTGCCAGAGCACGTAGGCTAGTCACGCAGGCACCCTGGCGGAGATAGTGTCCTGGAGGAGTAGCCTATCCCGTAAGCATATAACATGATTGCAGCGCATGGGGCGCGGTTGAGTGCGGGCGACGAGGGTCGCAGAGTGATCTCCGAGCGACGAGGGTCGTTGCGTGGATGGCGCGCGACCGTGAGCGACGGTTGTCATGGCGACAGAGCGGCCACAAGTGACGGTCATCGAGACTACGGGCGACGGTCATCGCGACGAAGGGGCACGGCCGAGAGCGACGGTTGTCGCGACTATGGCGGAGTGCGGCCGCGAGCGACGGTCGTCGTGACAATGGGGTGGGGTCAAAGGTGACGGCGTCGGTGTTCAAGGCAGGTGGCCGACCCCCATGGGGTGGCCGACCCCCAAGGGAGGCCGACGCTTGGGGGAGGCCGAGCCTAGAGGGAGGCCGACCCCCCGAGGGTGGCCGACCCTTGGGGGAGGCCGACCCTAGAGGGAGGCCGACCCCTCGGGGTGGCCGACCCCCCAGGGTGGCCGACCCCCTTGGGATGGCCGAGCCCCAAGGGAGGCCGACCCCCAAGGGAGGCCGACCCTTGGGGGAGGCCGACCCTAGAGGGAGGCCGACCCCTTGGGATGGAAGGCACGCCGAAGTCGCTTCACGTGACTTGAGCATGCGTTGCTTTGACCGGCCCTCGAGCGTTGAAAAGTTGACCGCTGACTGGGTGATGTGTCGTGCAAAGTGGGTCCCTTGGCGGGTCTTGGGGTGCGACCAGAATAGGGTATGAACACATATATTCATCAGATAAGTACTGATCGTTGGTTAAAATAGTGTTTCTCTCACTAGAAGTGAAGGGTCGGCCACTAGCCTCTGCCATTTCTTCAGCAAGCTGAAGCATGTAAAATCATTTTCTACGTAACAACATCCGGTTATTCTCCATACGAATTTGTCGCACAGCTTTCCTACACTTGGAAACATTAGGACACGACATACTAATTGAACGACGGTGCGGCACAGGTGCTCCTAGCGCGATGAGATCTTGGTGTAGTGCTTCCGATTCATTTACTCGATATGCCCATTCTCTTTGTAAACCAGAGTAATACTCCCTAGGATCCGTGTACCTCACTTCTCTGTAGTCGTCGTTTCTTTCACACAACAACCACACATTATCACGTCGCTGATAATTAGAACTACCAGGAAGACCTGCCATACAACTTATGCATATCACAAGCCATGAGCATGACAAGCATATATACAGCTTTAGCGTACACACATGTAGTATAGTTCTTCTGGTTTGAGATCTGGACAAGAGTAGGCCAATCAAAGTGACAACACGAGTGGTGTTTTTTAATAAAGTCACTCATCACGGAAACTCTAATTGGTAGTCCAAGGAATTTCCAATGAAATGATACATCAACCACGTGCCGTACTCAAAGTGAAAAGCACATCATTCTTCTCAGTTGTATAATGACTACAATGGACAAAGGCATGTCGGAGAGAGGTGTATAATTCAAGAATTTGTGCGCATAAGTAATTACATACGTAGGAGGCCACATATTGAAACGTCGAGCACAATAAGGATGGTGTCTGAATTCGTGAGCCCGAAAGTAGACATGTGAATGATCTATACTGACAATATTAGTATTTGGTCACCGATAACCTATTGCATGGCTAGTCTAATCCCTTTTCAGAACGGTATTACCGGCTATTTCGCGACTTTCGCGTGTAGTGAAAGACTGGGCATATGGTTCGTTATGGCTTTAGATACACAAGTATAGAGATAGGGGTAGAGTTGTCCAGCAAACATATGTTTTCTTGTTTGATTCACCCAATTGAATCTGCAACTTTGATGTAATATCACACCCCTGGCAAATTTCCACAGAAAATACTAAACGGGTACTTCCGAATTAGAACTTGATATTAATCCGACAAAATCAACTACACCGCTATTTTTGCTACTGGCTCAATACGCAATTAGCTCAACAAGGATTGCTGAAACTTGCAATGAACTATTATATTATCAGCAACTAATACAGCTGCAAATGCTATTTATCAATGAGCTATAAAGAAATTTACAGCGACTTGTCACACGGTTGTCAGTACGAGCATGCGGCATTTATTGAAGTGGGCCATTATCCACTCCTATATAAGTATCTATAGTGGATGAAGGGCAAAGGGCACAGAACGGGTGCTGTGTGAAGTACTATAATCCTGGAGATGTCCTACACTCCACGAGACATATTTGAAGCGTTGGGTCGGCACTGGGCGGGCGAAGAAGAATTTCAATACTCATTGCGTCCAAGTTTGCGATATTCAAGACGTTATGTTAGTACATTACATGCAGAATGGTCTTACCGGTTGAATGAACGTGAGGTACTCATAGCTGATTCACGACGCATGGATATACCCGTTGTTCGGCAGAGGGCAATCAACATGCCTCGGAATACAGATATGGAGCTTGAACGGGCTCTACATCGCATACGTGAAGAAAATAATAGAATGAGAGTTCATCAAAGTAGGCAAAACTTGCGTTGTATGGCGCGTGAAAGCTATGCAGATGGCAACAACAATGAAGCACAAGTATACTGGAACATGAGCTCTGAAACTGGATCTATTTCTGATGCTCCAATGTCTGATGAAGATGAATGAAGGTGGTTACAGTTTATGCGGAGACTGTCTCCATTATCGTTGCATGTGCGTGGAGTGATCTTAAGATGCTTATATGAAAATTAATTTTAAAATCTGAGATAGGGTAGACAAATTTTATGTTATGATGAATGTTATGTATAACACAATGATCAGTGGTCAACGCACGTGATTAGTACAACATGACCAATTACCAAGCGTGTATACGCATTATACCATCTACACGAGTACAGACAACATGTTCTCCTCTTATCTCTGTAGACAGCGAATATTTTTACGTCATACAACCTTTGCCACCACAATGCGCCGATATATAAACACTGTGCAGTGCATGTCCATTTAAGACATGACCAACCATACAATCTGTAATGTTACCGGTCGTTGGAAGTTCTGTACATGCCTCCTCAAGTTGTGCTAGCAATACGGTACTAGTAGGCCGACACAAAAGAATACGCCCTATTTACAAGATACACGATTTGTCTTGCGAACGTGTTTAAGAACGGCGAATTAAACTATTCACCAAAAAAACCAGATTTGCTTAGTAGAAAACGCTTGCAACCATCAACGATCTCTATTGGAAAATAATCGTCGAGAGCGAATGAACTATTTCGACTTTGGCTTTGACTTCTATTGACAGCGTGATCTGAGATCACAACCTCAGTAGGAGTATAAATTATGACAACAACGTTATTCTATGAAAAAAGTGCCATTCGAAGGCGAGTGATATTATTCAGCCCTTGTTGAAGTTGATTCAAAGCACGAATTTGTAAGAAGAAGTGCTTTCCATTTGGAACCACTATTTCCCAACCATACACCAGTTATCCGTCATTTATGTTCGTGCAATTGTGTTTCAATTAGACTAACAAAATGAGATTAAATCTTCCCATTCAGTTATTCCAGAAGGTCGTGGTTCTTAATCGGGACAACCCAAAAGTGCGGCATATAACTAAGTAGGACTCAAAATGGAGAGAAGAGGAGACACAATAATATGTGATGGAAAAGAAAATTCACAAACACAACGTACAACTTCTTGTGTAATGTGGCCAAATCTAGGTGAGTGTTGTTTGACCCCAAAGGATCTCGTTCAGTAATACACAGTCTAGAGGAGGGGATCTGCAAACATTTATAACATACGGGTGAACATTAACTCAAACTGACATGATTTATAGCATCCAGTCTCTTGCATTATTGCATACAATGACTTGTACGAACGAGGGTAGTCAGGCCGCGAAGTGGCTAGCAACAAAGACATATCAAATGCTCAATCGGATTTTTCCGTTGATTGCGCCGGTGCTTGCCTTTCATGCCCCACACGGTTTGCAAAAGCGTTGCAAGCAACTTTATGGAATAGGAATTTTAATGCAATCGACTCACTTATTGACATTGACATATCACTTCTCAGCCCAGTGCTCCAACTATACAAGCTGCCCGACAAAACATTTTCACATGTCTCTGCACCAAACTAACTAATGTCAACATTGACATATCACTTCTCAGCCCCATGGTCCCACTCTACAAGGTGGTAGAAAGACAAGCTGGTAGAAAAAAATTCACGTGGGAACCGCAACTGAGAACCCATTTAGAGTCATAAGGAAAAAACAAGTAACATGCACTGCTAAAATTCAAGCTGTAATGCACTTTTGCAGTCTCAAGGAAATAATCCTCACCGAAATTTAGACACAGCACAAAACCCGCCTAACAAATCCACATCTTTCATTTGACCTGCTTTTAGGAAGGAAGATATACTTGAGTACATATATAAGGAATGGTAAAAATGTAATGCGAAATCTTTGCCAGCAAGATTTACCAAAGCTAATAATATGATATATACACATCGCTTGCTAGTATCGTACGACAGTTTGCTTACAAAAAATATCACTGAAACATGTCCAAATCTCTACCCCATGAAGTAGAGGATTGCGTCTTGTAAGAAGACGGGAGCTTGGGCACCCAATGCATAGCTTAACGGGGCAATTACCATAATTCCACAAACATATTGAATAAGTTACAAAATAGCAAAACTGGTGCAATATGTACACCAAAGCAAGTCTGCAAAAGCCAGAACAAGATCCAGGGCAACACCAGCTGCTATACCGTATAGTCATATCTACTTGAGCCTTTCGTTATGGATCAGCTTGCTATTGTTGCCATGCTTCTCGATCGGTTGAAGACCTCCTTTGTACCCCTTCAGTGTGACCCATAATAATATTAGGCCAGCTTCAAAAAGTTTTCCAGATTTACATCGATATTTACAATCCACGCCCACAACCTGTAAAGAGTGGAAGCTTGAATCAGGAAAATGGTGTCAAATTTCCAGAGTCATTATTCGTCCACAGTAAAGAGAGTGAAAACTGAAAATAGCCACTGAGTGACGTTGTCACATACAACGAAAACAAAAAGGACTTGAAAAACAAAGCATAACCAGAAAAAGACACATACTAGTGCCCAAAGGGTGGCTCAATGGTCAAATATACGGTTAGCCACGTTAATATTGCATACCCTAATATGCTTGTCCCTAATCCCCTCAATATAACCAAAAATTGAATCTCATGTCTTTAATTCATAAAGCCCAACCAAAACCCCTGCCCATAATGACAGATTTGCAATATTAAGTTTACTTCGAATAAATGATTCAAAGCACACCCCTGCCGTCCAGCATCATACTTATAAGGTCCACTACTCTCATTCGGGTGTCTTATCAGATACCATATCACGTGCTTGAACAATTAATTACCATCCCGACCCCTATCATGGGCATCCGTTCTTGCACCACATCCTAAGCATATACTCTTATAAAGTCCATGGTATTTGCAAAATACCATGGACATATTCATTCAAGGCTATGTAACTCACCAACTGGTGCCAATGACAGCTTACCTCATTCAAGACACCTCGCAACAATATTGAAAAAGGACTATCGTTTTCGTACCCAAAAAGCACTTTGGAAGAATTTAATATCAATTACATAAAGCAATGGAAAATAATCGTAAAGATGCACGACAACTCTAGTGTAAAGGTAGACAGGGTGCACATAATAATAATAACGTATGAATCAAGTTACAGCGATTGCATACAGCTTATGAATTGCAACTGTGTACATTCCAACATATTCGTCTCTTGTTCTACGCATGGGTAGAATTTTAATGATCCTTCTAAATATTAGTAATTGGTGCCTTCCATAGTTAACCCGGCCCGGGCGATTCAGTGTTGAACTACATATGAACTGTGGGCTCTTATCTATTGAGAGGGGGCTATAGCACACGGGTTCTGCCATCTTCGGCGCCAATTAGGCACCTGGGTTGACAGCCCCCAATAGTGCAGTTGGGGACTCAATGACCGTCCTTCCGGAGGGTTAATAGGTCAATGTTATATTTGTGAGAGCCCCTGAACGACGGGGCATTCACGAGCTCTGAACGACGGGGCATTCACGAGCTAAAGCATAACACCGTTGCACTTCTGATTTTACCTGTTTCAAAATATATTGACATGCTTATGTGACTATGTAAACAGGACAAGACATGAACAGGTTGAAGTGACAGAGCGGGCTTAATTAAACATAATTAGGACTGTATTCGAAATGAGATTTAATGTGCATTCCCCAGAGTTACGCATAACGATTACATGAAATGCTTCAAAGGACGGGGCGTGTTTGAGCCAATGTATCAATTCAACACATCACAATGGAAGACTAGAGGATAAAACTATAGCTAGACATCAGATAAGATCAAAATGAAAAGGCAATTACCTCAGTTAGACTTCCTGGTTGTTTGTGATATAGGTGGTGCCCGCTTCATTTATTGCACTCTTGCATCTCGAATGATTATGACCAGATTGATTGCAACGCGAGCAACAGGAAATCCTCTTGCCCTGAAATTACGACTTTATCCGAGTAGTGCGTGGGCGACCTGCAGGCCGCTTGGTTCTTGGTGGCTGCACGAGGAAGAGGCCTCTGGGATTGCCTATTCTAGCATCCTCCTCGATGTCCAACTGGATCTGGTCAAATGTCGGCTCATCGAACGTCGGAACAGGAGGAATTTGATGTTCGAACAAAAGCTTTTGCTGGTCAACCAGGAAGACGGGTCGACAAGGTCATAAACGCTTATCCCGGACTTGGGAAGGACTTCCATGTCATGTGGACAAGGAATCCCTATATACTCCATCTCCTGGCAACTACAATATCCCTGTGACAAATCCACAGCATAGTTGTTATTATGGCTGCCAGTGACCGTGAAGGTTTGGTTGAACATACACATGCTAATAAGGGAAAGAGCTCTGCTCTTAGATTTTTCAATCTTTTCTTCAATTCGGGGACCAACAGGTGAACGCCACTTTAAAATGCTCTCGCATTTGGCAGCTAAGAAAGATGTAAGAATTAACACATGCTCTTTGATGAAAGGATGGATATTTAATTCTCGGAGGTGATGCTTACCAAGCCATGCATTATACGATTCGGCTAGATTTGAGGATAACCAATCCCACCTTCTAAAGGGAAAATAAGCATTAGCCCAATGCTGTGGCTTGTTTTGTTCAAGCCAAAGGGAGAAGTTCTTGTCCAGCTTGCACATCTCACCGTAGTGGTGCATAAATTGCCTATGATCACGGACTCTCGCAAGTCTGTCCAACAGTTCCAATGCCGTATTGCATTTCTTAGTTTTCCATCCGTTATTCTTCACCAAGTATTTGCGGAAGTTTTCCTTTAGGTGCCGAAGACAATGGGAATTGCAAGTAGGCCCAAACAGCTTGGTGATGCCGTCGACTAGACCCTTGTTCCTGTCAGTCATAAACACAAATTCAGTATCCTTGTCCAGCACCTCTCGCAGCTCACTCAGAAACCAATACCAATCAACATCGTTCTCGGCGGATGCTATGGAATATGCCAACGGATACAACCCGTTGTTTGAGTCCAAAGCACAAGCAGAGAAAACGCAACCCTTATAGAAGTTCTTGAGAAAGCAGGAGTCCATGAAAATCAATGGCCTGCATGCAGTATGGAAACCGGCTATGGACGTAGCATGAGCTACGAACAATTGATTGAACCGGTGATTGTCTTCAGTTGTTGTCCGGTACGTTGCTGTCCGATACATTGCACGTGTCCCAGGAATTGCAGCAGTCAGGCGTTCACATAACCATGGAACGTATGCATAACCTTGCGCTGGAACACCGCCCTCAATGCTAGCCTTAGCCCACTCTTTCACGCTCCAAGCCTGATTGTAAGACATACGAACCTTGTGATCTTCGTGGAAGATGGTTCGAATCTTGTTAAGGCTGAAATCAGGGCTCTCAACGATCTTCCTTTTAAACTTCTCCCCAAGATACTTTGCCTTCACAACGGGGACGTAACTAGCATCATCACCCATGTTGTGCGTGTGAGTCGCCGTGTACGTTATTACTCTAACGTACGTTGATTCACCGTCGCACGCGGCAGTTAGATACCATGGACATCCCTTAATGCTGCATATTACCCTTAGATAACCCTTGTTGTTGTCCTTCCATCAGCAGTTGAATTTCTTGTTCAGCGTAAGGAAATTCAGGCACCGCCGAAATGCTTTAGTATCCTGGAATATGCTTCCTTTCTGAAAATGAATGTCGTCAACATGCGATGCAATAATCGTACCATCTATGACCTGATTTTCGGGCGGATCATGTATTGGTAGAGACGGAGGTTCGAAGCAGGCTGAACGTAGTTCCATTGCAGCATCGTTAACCACATGATCATGACTGGAGGGGACTGGACTTGTCTCCCTATCGCTGTTGGTACCGCGGACTTCATGTATCGGTGAGGCCGAAACGTGCTTCAGTGGACTAACGACAAGCATGTTGGGGAGTGGGCCAATATGACTAGGATCGTGAAGATGAGCTGCTTTACCCGCACAGTGGACAGGAGGCCCTGAATGTGAGCAATGATTTGACACCCTACAAAAATGAATTTAGGTGTTAGCAACATCCCCAACCATGCCAGGGAAAGGAAAAAAAAAACCAGCATTAAAGTCAGTACATCGCATCGGCTAATTGTCCCCCATTCGGCATCCCATCGGCGATGAAAACATGGATTTTGGCTCCTGAATGTAAACGCAACATTAGAGTCAAAGACCGCTGGTTTTGCAACGACACCATCTGCCCCGTCTCTTCATTTGTGCAAAACACAAATGACTTGTTGCGTGAATCAATAGAACACGCATCACAGGCCCCGGCTACGAATTGATCGTACAATGTTGTTTCATCCACATATAGCAGCTGGCTGTTTCCTCCCTCTACGACAATTCGACCAGCAACGTTGCGTCGAACACCTCCCAGTGGCAGTAGCAGTATAACTCCTTCACGCTACCCATTTAGCATCTGCATATATCAAATTATCAAAAAACTATGCATTACATTATACAACGCGACTGTCGTGATCATGCATACCCATATTGCAAAATTGCAATGATTTTATACACATAGTACATATAACGGTAAAATATACAAAGTAAGGAGTCCGAATGATCATGGAACGTAAACTAATATAGTTCGGCTGTACTAAAGATGGACGATTGCCGAAACCGATGTTCGATGAAGGTAATACCGTGTTGGTAGACCCGACGTTTCCAACACTTATAACCACCGAAGTGAAGGTCGAATGGGGAGCATATATATCAAATGTCAAAGAACAATTTATCGAAAAGACAGATATTAAGATAATTCGATGGAAAGAGGTTGTATTTATGGAAACTCGAGAAGATGTTGGTTTCCCCATATTCGCGTGAAGAGGTAGGTCTATACAAGTTTTGTTAGAGGAGCAAACGGAGGGATAATTCCGAATACATGATATGAAAAACAACACTGGATGATCAAACCACATAACAGGTGTATTGGGCAAGTCGATAGCAATACTGACTACACACGAAAAAGGATTATGGCCAACCAAACAGGTCCACCAATGTATCGGATGAAAGATCGGCTGGCTCAAGAATATATATATATATATATATATATATATATATATATATATATATATATATATATATCATGTCCCTGGCAAAGATGAAATCTTCCCTTAGTGTCTCTCAACCACCTAAATCTGGAGTTATGCTATCATGGTCGTGACGATGCGAAGGTTTATGAAAGAGGGCAAATTCCAAGTGACCGTCACGTGCGAGGATTTGTACTCAAAATATCTGTGTCGCGTGAGTTGCCAAATAAGCTTATATTGACAGGACGGGAAATGAATCAAAGTACACTTCTACGGCATGCAAGATGGGTCTACTTTTTATAATTTATGAACAAGGGTAGACGTTAAGAAAAGATGGGTTTTTTCAACTCCTTTAAATTGCTCTACCCAAAGTACCCTCCCCCATCTTCCCCTCCAAATCACATTTGACAATCTGCAATACATACATGCCCCACAGCCCCTCACCCTCCCACCCCTATCCTTCCTACCCCCACCCCATTTGCCACCCTACCCCTACCCACCCATCCACCAACCCCCCAAGTCCCACAGTAGATTTACATTACTAGACCGCTGCAACTGATATGCCAGTGGCAGAGGGAAGACACTGTCTTTGTCACCCCAAATGAGTAGCGTTTCCTTCATCCAAACGCAAAATCTATTAGTGACATGATGAACTACCTGGGTTCAAGATTATGTTCCTTTAATTTTTCTAATTATACATGGGCAACTCTTCATGGTACCCATGCACAAAACCTGGATTCATCTGTAACTCACCTGGGCTAAAGTGGGAAGATCAGAATCTGCATGCTTTGAAGTCCAGCTTGTTCCAGAGATCCAGTTGTATCTCCTTAACTTGAGAGGTTACACATTACCTGACAGCAAAAGAAGCATCATACGAATGTAAGGTTGTTTCAGTATGCCTTTTCTTTGTCATACTTATCTAAATGTAAACCCAAGCAAGGTCGTTCCGTAGCTGAGTAAGGAAAGGGGACCATAGAATCACACATTTTCACACGCATTAATAATTCCGAGCTAGCTTAAGGTGTGTTTTGTGTGTTCATTTCTCTGTGCTGTGGACACCCTTTAATCTGTAACGTACTTTTTTCTAATCACAGCTCCACTGGAGCTATATTAAAGTTTACGCCCTCCTCTTCAGTGACATCAGACCAATCCACATTCGATCAAGTTTAGTAGTCACATCATCGGTCCAAATTTTCTTAGGAAGTTGATTCTCCCGTAGGACAACAAACACAAAATGCAGCGCGCTTGTTATTAAACATATAGGGTATAAACATGGTTTCCTTTGATGCAAGTCATTTTCTGCAAGACTACAAGTATGGTTGTGTGAAAGTGCTTGTCCGTTTTTCAGATAATCAAGTCATTTCTTCTCTTACAACCAATGGAATAGAAACTTTGCCAAAGAGAATAGCTTATATTAGAGCACGCTTGACTCTGCCGTAGGACAACAAACACACCAAAAAAAAAATGCTAATAGGGTTGGTAAGTTTACTTGGACACAAGTCAATTTCTGCAACAGTGCAAGTCCTGATATGCAAAGATGCTTGCCATTTTATGCAAATATTCAAGTCGTTTCTTCTCGTGCACCTAATTTAATAGATACTTTGCCCTATTTGCGAATGAAGACGTGGTTTTGGAGTTCTTAAAGCTCGTCCTTTGCAAAGTGGGCTAGCGTCACTGTCAATGGTACTAAAATTCATGCTACACCAAAATGGCACCACGTGTATAGGATGCGGCATGAAGTACTGTTTTCGTCAGTGCAAAATGGCACCATGTTTTTACCAGGCATATCTACATCCAATTGTGCTATGATATAAGCTCTTCCCTTAGGCAAAGTTTCGATTTTATTAGTTGCAAGATTAGAAACGACTTGAATAGCTGCATAAACTCACAACCATCTTTGCATATCTATACTTGCATTCTTGCAAAAAAAAGACTTGTGTCAAGCTTGAGCCATTCATAACTGTCTTTTGTTCTTGAATACTGTCGGTCTCTAGGTGCAACAGGATAATGGTTATTTTTCTCATCAAACAACCAACCTCACAAGCACCACTTGGCATTGTAGCCTGATCACTTCTCTTAGTCAAGTTCCCTTTCATTCCGATTTAAAATCATCATCATCATTATCAGGATTAACATATGTTACAAAGTAAGAAAGATGTCAAGAAACGAAATAACTTAATCATAGCACACAATTAATAATAATTTTTTAGCTACCATAAGCAAGATACACTAAATGTCATCAAGTGTCTAAGTGCCTGAACTAGCATTGTTTCTTGTTCAATAACTTGCTCAAAATCAGCCATGCATATCCTTTATCTGAGTGATGCCATGTTCTTTTTGGCTACAAAAGCAACATAAGCAAATAGAATAAAGGCTACTTGATTGGTCAAAAACCATGTTAGCCCTTGGTTGAACAAATATGGTGCTAGAGTGGTTTGTGATGCAGCTAGCAATGTCCAAGCAAAGCTGAATACTCTAAATCCGTAATCAGGAGATGGCCTAAAGCTCAATACTGAGTGCTAAAAACCACCATTACAGCCCTTCCGCTCCCATTTAGTCTACTGGACAACAAACTAATGTTGTTGTATGGACCTTGATTCCTGTGGCTATTCTTCTTCCTATCATGTTTTTGTTTTGTTTACTTTCAGATTTTATACTTATTAGACGGCAACGAGTTGGATGTTATATTGTTTCTCTGTTTTGTATTAAGCATTTATAGTTAGGTTTTTTGCGATTGATATGAGTAAATGGGCAACAAGAAGTTGCATTTAAATACACTTGCATCTGCTTGGTAGTAAATTATTTTTATGAGCATCATGAACATGTGCAAAGCCGGAATTGGGTATGGATTATTTACTTTGAAGGAGAAAAGTGTTTTATTCCTATAATCCTCAAGATAGATGTAGGGAAGGTAGCTAAGTATTATTTGAAGGCTCTGATTGTGGTAGAAGCCATTTGACCCACCAAGTAGCCCCATACAGTAATGTAAATCTAACATGGGACTTGGTGGATGGGTGGGTGGGGGTAGGGTGGCGCATGGGGTGGGGGTGGGAAGGATAGGGGTGGGAGGGTGAGGGGCTGTGGGGCATGTATGTATTGCAGATTGTCAAATGTGATTTGGAGGGGAAGATGGGGGAGGGTACTTTGGGTAGAGCAATTTAAAGGAGTTGAAAAAACCCATATATTCTTAACCTCTACCCTTGTTCATAAATTATAAAAAGTAGACCCATCTTTTCTTAAGTTTTCAAAACAAACCCACATTTTATAAAAAAATTTACCCCAAAACCCCTCATTTCCTAATTTTCCCAATATTAACCAACTTCATAATACACTTGACATCATATACACGTCTCAGGATGCCTTAACAGCACTAATGTCGCATTAAAAGCAACTTACATGCACTCGACCATATTTAAAATCTGCTCATATAGATTAACATGTTAACATACTTGGTAAAACTTTAGGCCGTTAATTATTAACCATTGATGTTTCCTACATCGGCTTATATTCTCGAGAATAGAAATGTTAGGATTGCTTCGGTCTTTATTGCCTAACTGAACGATGCATACTTCAAGGCATGACTATTTCAAGGCATTTTCTTTATTTCTCTCATATATGCTTGATGCTAAAGATTTCATATAACTGACTAACGAACATTCGTTTTGTGATAGTATAAATAGGAGTAATTAAACAAAAAATCACATAATTAGATTGCAAATTGTGTAAATAATACGCAGAGTAGATTAGAATGCATGCTTGTCATGTGTACTCACACATCAGTGTGTAGAATATTCTAATACCACTTTTATCTTCTGCGGGATGTATCACTAAAACCAAGTTTTCCAAATTAGCATTCAATCCTAATGTCCCATAAAATGCTCCTTAATTGATGCTAGCTTAAACATATTGGGAAGCAGAAGGAATTACTGGAAAGATTCATGCAACAAGGTTTAGTTTGTTGCATGAA